>BQNB010017411.1:29019-69984 GCA_026074375.1 Tanacetum coccineum | reverse complement strand
CTTTTTAAAATCAAGTAAATGTGTATTTTATGTGACTATTGTTCATCCAATGGTCACATGAATTGTATGTTTGTGTGGTCTTAATAAGTGTCCCTTATATTTGTTAAGTTTCCATAAGTCAAAACGCACTAACTAGCCTTAATTACTTAACTTCTAAGTCCGTTCCGCTAAATTCTTACCAAACTTACTATTTTTAGTAACTTTATCGCTTTTCCCAAAATATGTTGACGGCGTCATTAAACAATACCAATCAATATATAAGTGTTACTATATGTTTCGCTAATGTTTAGAAAGTCCAAAAATGTCCGAAAGTGTCCGAAAACCCATTTTACTATTCACATCAGCAACTATTCATTTGGTTTCGCCGAAAAATGTTTCAAGTTTCATTTGGCCATAACTTGGTCGTTTTAAATCCGTTTTTAAAGTGTGATATATGAAAAACTATCTATTCGAAACGAGCTCTTCAAAAACTACTTTTACGCCTAATGAAAACATTTTTAGGTCGACCAAAACCTCAAAACAAATTTGGGACAACAAGCACTTTTTGTCAAAAACGCAACCAAAATCCACCCAAACTTCACAATAGTGTCTAATCTAGCCTAATCTCCATTCACAACTAATCCACAACAAAACCACACCTAAATCTAACCTAATCCCTTCATTTCTATTGTTGCAACACTCATCAACTCTCATCTCACCAAGAACATAATACTTACTAGTAAAATAAAGTAGTGTCATTATTTATGAAATCTTGTCTTTAAAATCTTTCCAAAAATTAAAACACAACATATGGATGTATGGATCTTGAACATATAAGAAAGAATATAAGAAAAATCACAAATACTTACAAGAATGAAGAACAAGTAGTGAAATCAGAAGATCTATACACAAAAATAGCAGATCTATAAAACCCACTAATAAAAATCAAACCTTAATTTGTAGATCTTGAATAAAACCCTTAAATCAAAGAATCAATGCTTCAAAACACCTTAGATGTTCTTAGAAATGAACTTAAAATGAGTGGATCTTGCAAGAAATCAAAGATATGAAAACCCTATAAGGGGTGTTTGTTGGTCGTGGACTAGAGAGAGGGAAAAGAGAGATGTGAAATTTTGATGAGGCTTGGAAAATGATATGAAACCCTAGTGTGTGTTATAATGGGGTATTTATAGGCCAAAGGAAGGTTTAGGGTTACATGGTTTTAAGTATTAAGTGACCAACACACACCAAAGGTGTGTGTGTGTGTGGTTCGGCCGAAACTAGGTCACAAGGACCATCATGGTTCAAAATTTTGGTCCATGGTTCATATTATGTCTCAAATTTGAATTTCCAAGTCAAAGGGTGGTGCATAAGTCCAAATGATCACATGTGCAAGTCTTCCATAAGGATATGTGCATGAGAATGACTTCCTCATATGTCACTTTCATGCACACATGCATGAATATTTCAAAAGATGCTCTTGTATTTAATTTCAAGATTCATGGTGCATTTGGTTTAGGTTTAGGCGTCTAATATATGGAGGGGGAGGGATATGAATGAAATTTTTGGCTTAACAATATGAGATGGACGATAACTAGAGTTTACACGAAAAGATTTCGAGTTTAAAAGATTTGGGTTCCGGGGTTCCGTTAGGTCAAAACGCGAAAAAACGCAATTTTAAAAAAGAAAAAACTTAAAGCGAAAAAATAAATTCCGGGAGTGACTGCGTAAAACTACAAACACTTAGAAAAGAAAAAATAACTCATATAATAACAAATTAATCAAAAACCTAATTCGGAACGCGTTCCGATACGTTTTTTGAGATTTACCCGCTGGTTTAATATACCTGGTAAACTGTGTCGCGGATTCGAAACGAACGTATAAAAGTCAAAAATAATTGGTCGGAAAAAGTTAAAAATATTGACCTGAAAAATTTTTGATTGTGACATCTACATCATCTAATGTAATATGGTCAACGACTTCTAAGTAAATATCAGCTTAGGACTCGGACTTTAAGAAAAATAACTTACAGTTACTTCAGACTGTAACTCGGTCTTCAATATATGGCTTATGTACAATTCAGTGCATAACACGAGCTTCTTTTAATGGCGTCTGTCGATAACACTTCAGGCCCCGTTCCTCAAAGAAAAAAAAGTGTACGCTTCAGTACGCTTTATCTTCAAAAGAAGAGAAATTTTCTTGTACCATAAGGGCGTTAAAAAAAATAATTTAATAAATATAAATTAAAAATATAATAATGGCGCGGTAATAAAAAATAATAAAAATATTTAACGGGGGGGAGGGCGGGAGCGAGGGGCGAGGGGATGATTTTAAAAAAAAAAAAATTTAATACAAATATTAAAATAAGAAAAGTATAAAATAAAATTAAATAATAATAATAATAAAAAATGATTATAAAAAATTAAAAATAAAAATAAAAAAAAAAAAAAAATTAATATAAAACCATATATTAAATATAAAATAAAAAATAAATATTAAAAAAAATAATTAATAAATAAATGAATATATATAATATGTGTTATTTGAATATAAAAAAAATATAAAAGAAAAATATATAAAATAGAAAAAAATTAAAAATCATAATTGTAAATATAATATAATATTAATAAAAAAATAAAATAAAAAAAAAAATTTATAAATAAAATCAGTATATAATAAATTAATAAAACATAAAAAAAAAATTAAATAGTATAAAAAAAAATGAATTTAAAAAAAATAAAAAAAAAAAATAAATGTAAAAATAATAAAAAAAATATAAAAAATAATAAAAATAATAAATATCCAAAAAATAAAATAAAAAATAATAATAAAATATAGATTAAAAAAATGTAAAATATAAATTAATTATAAAAAAATATATAATTAATAATAATGTAAAAAATAAATATAAATATCAATGTATAAAAAAATAATATAAAAAAAATAATCATATAAAAAAAAATGAAATAAAATTATATATGAAAAAAAAAATGTTTTAAATGGGGAGAAAGAATTATAATAAAAATAATGGATAAGGGGTAATATTATAAAATATTAAAAAAAATTAAAAATATAAAATAAAAAAAGCGTACAACCAAGACATGCAATCAAAACATGTAAAGAGCGAGAAATTATAAAAATTATAAATTAAAAAAAATAATATAAAATAAAAATATAATTATATAATCTAAAAATTAAATAAAATAAAATTATATATGTAACATATAATATATAAATTAAATATAAAAATTGAAAAAATAATAAAATAATTATTAATATTATATGAATTTAAAAATAAAAAAATATAAAAAAAAAAAAAAAAAAAAATTAATAATAATAATGATTATTAATAATAATAATTAAAATAAAAAAATAAGAAATGATAAAATAAAAAAAATAAAATAATAAATGTAAAAAAAAAAAAATATAAAAAAAAAAAAAAAAAATGAAAACCATAAAAATATAATTAAAAAAATTGTATTTAATGATGAATAAAAAAAAATAAATAAATATAATGAATTAAAAAAAAATAAAAAAAAAATAAATAAATGAAAATAAAATTAAAAAAAAAAAAATATTATATGATAAATTAGAAAAGAAAATTAAAGGGGGGGGAAGGGTTAGTAAAATTAAAAAAAAACTAAATGGTTTGGGGGGAGGGGGGGGGGGGGGGGGTGGGGGGGGAGGGGGGGGGGGGGGTGGGGGGGAGGGGGATATGAAATTTAAATGGTGAGGTATAAAAAATTAATTTAATAAAAAATTATAAAATAGGGGAGGTGGGGGGGAGGGAGGAGAGAGTACCATAAAATATTAATAAATAAATAAATGAAAAAATATTTAGTTAAAAATAAAATTTAAAAAATAAATATAAATTGAAAAAAATATATAAATGAAACAAATATAAAAATAATGTAATTTAAATAATAGCTAGGAGGGGATTATATAAAAAATTTTTTAATAAAAATAATCTTGTAAAATATAAAATATAAAAATAATAATATAATATGTATTTAAAAATAATTACAAAAAAAAATAATAAAATAAATAAATAAGCAAATAAAAAAAATACAAAAATAAATTAAAAATACAAAACTAACACAAACGAACACGAATGGTGTCGCGACCAGAAAACACATTTCCCACACCCCCACCCACCCCCAACTCCCCACAACACCACACACCACCCGACCCCCACAAACCACACCCCCGCGACACCCCCCAACCCCCCACCACCCCACCACACCCCCCTCCCCCACCCCCCAAACCCACCACCCCCAACCCCCACTAGCCTCCCACATCCCCGACCCAGACCCACACACCCCCCCCCAACCCCCCACCCCCACCACCCCCCCCACCCCATACCCCCCCCCACACCCCACATACGCCCACCACAACACCACCCCACCCCCATCCCCCCACCCCACAACCCCCCAACACCCCCACACCACCACCCCCACCACCCCCCCTACCCCCCCCTCTAACACCCCACCACAAATCCACCACACCCACCCCCATTCACACCCCCCCCACACAACCCAACACCCCCCCCACCCCCCACCCAACCAAACACACTCCCCCACCCACCCACCCCCCACAACCAACCACAACCCACACCACCACCCCCCCCACCCCCCATTCCCCCCACCCCATAATAAAAACCCCCACCCACCACCACAGCCCCCCCCCACCCACCCACCACCCCACCCACCCCCCCACCCCACCCAAACCCCCCACCCAACCACACACACCCATACCCCCCGGCCCCAATCCGCGCCAACCCCACCCCCCCACACACACACACCCCCCCCCCCATCCGCACATACAATCCGACACACCACCGACCCCCACCCCAACCCCACCCCCACACCCACAACAACCGCAATCCCCCACACCCACCACCACCAACCACCAACCAGCCCCACCCACCCCAACCATCACGCCACAACACACCACCCCCATGCCCCCCCCCCCACACAGCCACCCCCCAACCCCCCCCCCCCCCACCACACACCCCCACACAAACATCCCCCCACACACCCAACATCACCCACCCCACCCTAACACCCCACCCCACATCACACCACCACCCACACCCCACCCACCCCACCAACCCCCCAGGCCACAACCCCATAACCCGCAACCGCGCACCACACACCCCCACCATAAAAACATCACCACCACACCCCACCACCACACACCAATACCCCACTACCAACACCACAACCAACCCTCCCCCCACCCCACACACCCACCCACCCGCCACCACCACCCCCCCCCCCAAGACCACACAACCCACAACACCCCCACCACCCAACACACCCCCACCAACCCCCACACACAACCCCCACCCACACATAAACCCTCCCGACCACCCACCACATCCAACCCCCCCACACACACCCCCCCCCCACCCCAATTCCCCCCACCCCCCCCCTCCCCCACCAACACAACCACCTCACCCCCCCCTCTCCCAAACCACCACGCCCCCACCATCACCCCCCCAATAAACCCCACCCCCCCCCCCCAACACCACCCCCGCCCCAACCCCCAACCCCCACTCCACAATAAACCCCACCCCATCCCCCAACCACCACCACCCCCATAAAACCACCACCAGAACCATACCAACCCCCCCCCCCACCACCCCCCCACTACCACCAAACAACCCATACCCACACAATCACCAACATAACACCACACCACCCACACCCACCACCCAACACACACACACACACACCACACACCCCACACCCACCCACTCCCCCACCACCACCACACCCCACAACCACACCCCCCCCACCCCACCCCCACCCACCCCCACACACCTAACCCCCACGACCCACACCTAACACCCACCCCCCTCCCACACACACCCACCACAGATACCCCCGCAAATCAACACCCCCAACCACCCCACCCACCCCCCACCCCTCCCACCCACCCCCACCCCCAACCACCCACACCCACCATCCCCCACAAACCACCCCCCCCCACCACCCCCCACACCCCCCCACTACCCCAACCCACATCCCCCCCCCCCCCATAACAACACCCCAAACCAACCCATCCCCCAAACCCCCACACCAATCCACCACACCACACACCACCCACCATCCCACCTCCCCCCCAACACCCCGCCCAACCCCCCCCACACACCACAACCCCCCACAACCCCCCCCCCACCCCACCACCCCATACCCGACAAACCCCCCCACCCCTCCGTCCCCAACCCACCCACACCCCCCCCAACACCATTAACCTCCACCCCCGCCCCACCCCCCACCACCCACCACATCATAAACCACATACAACACCCCTCATAATACCCACCACCACCACATACCACCCCCCCACCACCACCCCCCCACACCCCCTCGCCCACACCTTACCCCCCCCCCCACCCCACCAACCACACCCCCCCCCAACCCCACACCCACTCCCCCCTAACGCACAACCAACACACCCACCCCCCCCCTAACCACACAAATTCCCCCCAACCCCCCCCACCCCCACCATTACAACAAATTCCCCTTCACAACCAACAACAACACAACTCCACCCCACCACCGCATAACCGCACGCCACCCCCAACCACCTCACCCCCACCACCAACCACCCCCCCACCACCACCACCCCCCCCAACCCCAACCCACCCCAACCGACACCCCCCGCAACCACCCCCCCCGACTCCCACCCACCCACCCACCACCCCAACCCACACACCCAACAACCACCCAATCAACATCCACCCCCCACAACCACAAACCCCCAACACATCCCCCCCACACCATCCCACCCCACTCCTCCCCCAACTCCCAACACCACACCACCCCCAACAACACCCAACCACCACCCCAACCACCACCTCCAAACCACCACCCCCCCCCACCCCACCAAACCCCGCCACCCATCACACACCAACAACACATGCCCACCCCCCCCCACCCCATAGCCCCCACGCACCCCCACCACACCAACATAACCCCACACCCAACCACCACCTAACCACCCACCACCCCCACCCCACATCCCCCATCCCATCCATCAAACACACCACCTCCCCCCCATCCCCCCATAAAATCCACCACCCCGCCCCCACCAAACCACCATCCACTACCCCCACCACACCCCCCCCCCCACCACCCCTCCACCCCAAAACACCCCTCACACCCACCCCCACACCCCCCCCCAACAAACCCCCCCCCCCCACCACCCCACACCACCACCACACCCCCCCACCCCCCCCCACCCCAGACAACCACCCCAACCCCACCCCCCCCCCATCCTCACCCCCACCCCCCCCAAACCCAACCCCACACCACCCATCCCCAACCACCCCACCCCGCACCCCCCCCACCAAACCTCCCACAACCCCCACCCTCCACCCATCCACCCCACCCCCACCCAGACACCCCACAACCCACAATCATCCATCCCACCATCACAAACACCTCCCCCACCCCACCCCCACCCCACAACACCCACACCCACCACCACAACCCACCACCCGCACCCCCCGGGGCGGAGGGCGGCGCAACCACAGCACCCCCCGCCCCCAACCCACCCCCAACCCCACCCCGATCCTCACCGGGCCACCGCGGGGGGGAGGCGGGCACCCCACCCCACACCACCCAAACCCCAACCCCCCCCCAATCCCCCACACACCCCCCCACCCATAAACCCCCCCCCCCCAACCACCCCACCCATTCCCCCAACACCCCACCCACAACAACCACCCCCAAAACCACCACCCCCCCCCCCGCCCCCCCCCCCCCCGCCCCAAGACCACACCCCTCACCAACCCCCCACGCCCCACCCACCCCCCCACAAACACCACCAACAACAACCCACACCCCCACCATAAACCCACACCCCCCCCCCCCCAATACCCACCCACCCACACACGCCCCACCCCACCCACCCACCCCCACACACCCCCCCGCCATCCCACCATCAATCCCCCAATCCCCCTCCCCCGCCGCACACCAAACCCAACCCCCCCCCACCACACCCACACCCACAACAACCCCACACCAACCCCACACCAACATCCACCCCATCCAACCCCCCACCCCACCCCCCCCCCCCCATAAAACCCCCTCCCACGACCCCCCACATACATCAACACCCATAACCACCAACCCACATACATCCCGCCCACCCACCCAACACCTTCACCACACAAACTCCAAACCCCCCAACACACCCCCCCAAACCAACCCCACACCCATCCCCCCCCCCCTCCCCCACCCACCCCCCCACCACCCCATCCTCACACCCACCACATACACAATACCCCCACCACCCAAACACACCCAACAACAACACCCCCCCCAACAACCCCCATGACCCCAACCACACACACAAACACTACCCCCGCCACCACCCAACCCCCCCAGCTCCCCACAACCCCCCCCCCACCACCCTCCCCAACATCCCCCCGCCACCCCCAAACACCACCACCCTCCCCACCACACATACCAACCATACCCCCCCACCATCACCCACCCATAATCACCACATCACACCCACCTACAATCCCACCACAGCATCCCCACACACAACCCCCCCCTCCACCAACCACCAACCCCCCCCCCAGCCCCCCCATAACCCCAGCATAACAAACATCCCACCAAGTGCCCCCTACCCCCACCCCTCCCCCACACACACCACCCCACCCCCCACCCACTCACCCCCCCCCCCCCACACCCCCCACCCCCCACCACCCATTCACCACACCCCACACCCACACCCCCCCCACCACCACCCCACAATCCCCCACCTACACACCAACACCATACGACCCCCCAACCCCCAACCAAACCAACCCAACCCACCAACACCTACACACCCCCCCAAGAAACGCACACCCCACACCCCCACCACCCCAAACCCCACCACAACCCCCCATCTCCCTCCCACCAACCCCCCCCCCCCCTCACCAAACCCCCCCCAAACACCCCACACCACCCCACCATCCCACCACCCAACCCACACCCCCCAAACACAATCACCTACCCCCCACCCCTACATACCCACACGCACCACCCCACACAACCCCCCCACCCCCCTCCCCCCCAACCACCCACACGCCACCCCAACCCCCCCTACCCAACACCCCACACACCCCCCCCAAAAACCACCACACCACACCACACACCACCCCACCCCCCCCCACCCATCCCCCCCTCATACCAATACCCCCCCACCCCACCACCACCCCACCCCCAACACACCCGACACCACCTCCCCACCAATACAACACACCCACCCCCCCCCACAACCCCCCCCCCCCAATATAAAACAACCCCCCCCACCCACACACCCCCACCCCAACCCCCACACTCCACCAAACAACAACACCACACCCACCCCCCACCCCACACCACACCCCACCCCCAAAACAAACCCACCCCCCATAAACAACATAACTCCACCACCCCCCCCCAACCAAACATTACCCCACACACACAGACACCCAACAACCCCCCCCACACCCTCACGACCCCCAACCCCCCCCCACCAACCATACCCACCACCCCCCCGAACCCCCACACACCCCACCAACACACCCCCATCCCTCCACACCCACCCACCTCAAACCCCCCCACACACACCACACCCCCCCACACATCCCCCCCCCCACCACACACCCACCCCCACCCCACCCACCCACACATCCACCATCACAAAAACCCGAACCCCCCAACCCCCCACCACCCACCCACAACCACACCCACGACCCCACCCCCCAAACCCACACCCCACCAGCCCACAACCCCCCCCCCCCACCCCCAACCCCCCCCATAACCAACACCAACCCACCACACCCCCACCACCACCCCCCACACACCCCATAACACAACACCCTCCCCCACACCTCCACCCCAACGCCAAACCACCCCCCACACCTCCACCGCCCCCCCCCCCCCCCACCCCATACCCCAACACCATCCCCCCCCCCCCATCCCAACAACACACACCCCCCCCCCCCACCACCCCCCACCCACAACCAACACCCCCATACACCATAACCCACCACACCACCCCATACCCCCACCCACACCCCCCCCCAAACCCCACCCATCACCCCCACAATACAAATACACCCACCCACTACCCACCCTACCCACAACCCCCTCAACCCATCATCCCCCCACACACCACCCACACCCCCCACCACACCAACCCCCCCCCCACACCAAATCACCCGCCACAACCCCCACCATACCCCCACCAACCCACCACCGAACCCACCACCCCCATAAAACACCCCAACCCCACCCACCACCATCACCCCCCCACACCCACACCACCCCTCCCCCCCCACCCCCCAATTCACCCCACCCATCCCACCCACACCCACCCCCCCCAAACCACCACCCACCCCACCCCCACACCCCCACCACCCCACCACTCCCCACCAACCACCCCCCACCACCCCCAACCCCAGCCCCACCACCCCCCTATCCCCCCCCCAAGCCCGCCCCCCCCAACCCCAACACAACGCCACGCCTCCCCCACCCCCCCCCAACCACCAACCACCCCCAACACCACCATCCCCCAACACCCCCGCCCCCCCCCATCAACCCCCCCCCCACCCCCCCCATCCCCCAATAACAACAAAACCCCCCCCCCCCCCACACCCAACCCCCAACTACGACCCACCCACCTCCCAACCACATCACTCCCCCCCCCCACCACCCAAGTCCCAACCCCCCCCCCCACCCCACCCATCCACAACCCATCCCACCCCCCCAAACCAAACAACCACACATACCAACAACAACCCCCAATCACCCCCCCCCATCCAACACCCCACTCCACCCCCAACATCCCACCCTCCCCATCCCCCTCACAACCCCCCCCCCCCCCCCATCTCCACACCACCACCACCCACCATCACACCACACCACCACACCCCCCCACCCACACACCCCCCACCCCCCCACCCCCCCATACCACCACCCACCAACCCCAACCCCCCCCCACCCACCCCACAACAACCCAATCACACCCCACCCCCCATCACCCCCCAACCACACCCCCCCCATAACCCCCCAAACCCCACCCTAACCCCAAATCACACACCACCCCCCCCACCACCCAAACCCCCACCACACACCCCCCCCACCCCCCCACCAACACCTTTCATCAGCCCCCACCCCCAACCCCAATTAAAAACCCCAACCCCACCCCCTCCCCAAACCCCACCCACCCCCCCACACACCCAGCCCACACACACCCCCACCCCCCACCCCCCAACACCCACACCACACCCCCCCCACACCCCCACCCCATACAACTCACCCCCCACCCCACCCCCCCCCACCACCACTATCACCATCCACAACCCCCCCACACCCCCACCCAACACACCCCCCCACACCCCCCCCCCACCCCACACCCCCCCCCCCACAAACCCCCACCCCCACCCCCCCCACACACCCCACCCACCCCCCACCCCCACACCCACCCCCCACCACACAACCCCCACCCACCACCCCGCGATACCCACCATAACCACCCAATAACCCACAACCCCCCCCATTAACAACCCATCGCCCCCACACCCCCACCCCCCCCTCCCCCACACCACCCACCACCCCAGAACCCCCCACCCCACCAGTCCACACACCTACCCCCCCCACAACCCCCAACACCCACCACCCACCCCCCACAACCCCCACCACCCAATAAAAACAACGAAACCCCCCATCACACACCAAACATTCCCCCACACCAAAACCCATAAACACCCCACCCCCAACCCACTCACCAAACCCCCCCCACCCCACACCACCCCCCACCACCCCCCCCCCCCCTCCCACCATCAGGCGTCAGCGCCGCCACCCCCCCCAACCCCCACACACTCACTAAACCACCCCCTACACCCACCCCCCATACCCAGCCCGCGCCATAACTCCACCTACCTCACAGCCACCCACCACCACCCCCCCCACCCCAAACCAACATCATCACCCCAAACCCACCCACACCCACCCCCCACCCACCAACACCCCAACCCACCACCACCACACCCACTAACGTCAACCCCCAACCCCCCCCCCCACACACCCACCCCCACACCCCAACTCAACACCCAACACCCCCACTCCACCACCCAAACATCCCCGACCCACCATCCCCCCCCCACACCCCCCCAAACCCCCCCCACACCCCAACACCACAAGACCACCACAACCACCACCACCACCACGCACAACCCCCCCACCCCATTCCACACCCAAACCCACCCGACCCCCCCCCCCCCCACCACCCACACCACCACCCTACCACACCCCACAACCACCCCACCCCCACACCACACACCCACATCCCACCCACAACCCAGATACCCCCCCCACCCCCGACCACACACAACTCCCCCCATAAACCCACCCCCCCCACCACCCCTCCACCACCCCACCACATCCACACACCACCCCCACCACCCACCCCACCACCCGACAACCCCCACAACCATCCCCACCACCCCACACACCCCATAACACCCCACCGAACCCCCCCCCAAAAACACCACCCACACCCCCACCAGCACCACCACCCCCCCCATCCACCACATAAAACCACCACTGTCCATACCACACCCCCCCCACCCCCCATCCCCCCCCACCCACCCTCCCATCCCCCCCCCCAACACCCCCCCCCCCGCCATACCACCCACCCACCCCCCACCCCAACCACACCCTAACCCCCGCACCACCCACCACCACCCCCCCCCCCCCACCCACACACACACCACACCACCCCACCCCCCCACCCTTCCCCACCCCACCCCCCCTAACCCACCAACCAGCATAACCCCCCCCCCAACCCCCAGAATCCAACCTCCCCACCCCATACACATAACACCACACCACCCCCAACCCCCCCCATACCCCCACCCCCCCCCAAGCCCACCCCCACCCCCAACACCCACAACACACCACACCCACCCCACCAAACCACCCAGCCCCCCCCCCCCCACGCCACCACCCCACCCCCGACCACACCCCCCCCCCAACCACAGCCACCATCCACAAACCAACCAACCCCCCACCACCCCACCCCCCCCCCACCCACATAAACCCCACCAACCACCCTCAACACCAACACCCAACCCACCCCCACCCACCCCCCCAGACCAGCAGATAAACACACATTCCCACCCACCCCCGCCCCCCGACACAACACAGCTCTCCACCCCACCTCCACCCCAACCCACCCACACCCATCACCAACCCCTAACCCCCTCCAAATCACCGACACCCCCACAACCCCCCACACCACCCCCCCAACCCCACTCCCACATCCCCCCCCACACATCACCAGAATGCCCAACCCACCATCCCCCCACACACCAACCACCACACAACATCCACCCTCCCCCCCCCACCCCCCACACACCTCCCCCCCCCCCCACCCCCCAACCCCCCAACAACACCCCCCATCCCCCACATAACCACACCACCCCCCCCAACCATACACACCACCGTCCCCACCCAAACACACCATAAACACCCACAACCCCCACCCCCCCCCCCCCCCCTACCCACACCCCCACCGCCCCCCCCCCTCCCCCCCACCCCCTACACCCCCCCACCAGCCCCCCACACACCAACCCCCCCCCACACCACACCCACCCAACCCCACACACCCGCCGTCTCCACTGCCCCACCCCCCACCCACCACCCCACCCACGCCCCCCATTACCACCCCACCACACCACACCACCCCCCCACACCACCCACCCACCGCCCCCACAAACCCCAACACCCACACCCCCACCACACACAGCCCATACCCCCCCACACCAACACACACCCCCCACCACCACCCCAACCACCACCCCCCGACCCACACACATCCACCTATACCCAACACCACCCCAAACCACCCACACACCCATCCCCCCCCCCACAATACCCTACCTCACACCCACCCACTCCCCACCCCCCCCCCTACATAACCCCCCCCCCCCCCCACCCCATACCCACCACCACAACACAACCCCACCAACATCAACCCCCCCACCCCCAACCACAAACACAGACCCCCGACCAACATACATCACCAACCCCCCCCCAACCCCCCCCACCCACACCCCCCCACCCTCCCCCCCCCCAGCCCATACACACCCCCACACACCCCAAATCCCACAACCCCCCCCACCACCCCCCCCCCACCCCACACTCCCCCTCCCCACCCCCAATCCACCCACCACGACCACACCCACCGCCACGAAACACACACACCGAACCCCACACTCCCACCCCCAGCACTCACACCCCCCACGCACAATCCCCACCACCCACCATCCCCCCCCCCACTCCCCCCCTCCCACCCCTCCACCAAACCCCCCACCACACACACCAACTACCACCACAACACCCCATACCACATATCACCACCCCACCAAACCAACCCCAACACAACACCACCCCGCCCAACACCACATCCCACACCCACCACCAACCCACACAACCACACCACCCCCCCCCCAACCCCACCAACCCCACACTCCCCCCACCCCCCCAACAAAGCCCCCCCCCCCCAACACATCACCACCACAACACCACAATCCCCACACTCCCCCCCCCCCACATATCCCCCCCACCCACCTCCCACCCCCACAACCACATAAAACATCACCCCCCCCCCCCGCCACCAACCACACCACACCCCCACAACCCCCCCCCCCCCCAGACCATACACCACCAACCCCACCCCACACCCCACCACACCCCATCCACACCCAATACCCCCCACTCACCCCCAATCCCCCCCAACCCCCCCCCCCCCGACCCCCAAAAGCACCCTCACCACCACAACCACCACCACCCCCCCCATACCATCCATTAACACCCCACACCACACCACCCCACCCGCCGTCCCCCCCCACCAACTCCCCCACCACAAACTAACAACCCTACCATCAACCTCACCACCACACCCCCATCACCCCACCACCCCACCCCCCCTATAAATACATTACACCACCACCACAACCAAATAAAATTCCCCCTAACACACCGCACTACCCCCATACCCCTCCATACCCACATCCCCCACCCCCCACACCCCCACACCACCACTCCCCCCAACTCCCCACCACCCCCACCCCCCCCACCCCACCCACACCCAACCACCCCACCCCCCACCCCACACAACCCCACACCCCCCCCCACCACACTCCACCCCCCAACACACCATACACCACCCTCCCCCCATCACCATCCCCCCACCAACCACAACCCACACAACCAGATAAACCCCCCAACACCCACCCACCCCACTCAAACACCCACCGACACAAACTCCCATACTACAACCCCCCCCACTCCCCCCCAATCACCCCACCACCCCCACCACACACAACCCCCAACACCCTCCACATCCACCACCCCCGCCACAACAACCGACCCACAAAATCACCCCCCCCCACACCACACAACACGCACCATCCCCCACACACCCACAACACCCACCACCAACCACCCACCCTCCCACCAAACCCCCTACCCCCCCACCACACCCCCCCCTCACCCCCCACCCCATACCCCCCACCCCCCCCCCCACACAACCAACCAACCCTTCACCCAACCACGCCCCCACCCCAACACTCAACACATTATCACCCACCCCCACCCCCCACACCACCAACACCACCCCACCCCACATACCCACACACCCCCACCCCCCCCACCCCAACCCCACCCCCCATAAACCCCACAACCCACAACCCCAAAACCAGCCACCCCAACCCCCCATCCTAAAACCTCCCCAAACCACGCACCCCATCCAACAAGAAACCCCACCACACCACCAACCACCCCCCCAACCCCCCCACCCCCCACCCCACCACCCCAACACCTAACCCACCCCCACCCCCATAAAACCCCCCCATCCAACACAAACACACCACCACACTACCACCACCACCACCACCCCCATCCCCCATCACAACCCACACCCCCCACCCCACCCAGATCCCACATTAATCCACACACGCCCCATCACACCATCCAACCAACAGCCCACACATCCCCACCAACCCCCACCCCCCACAAACACCTACCCCACTCACCACCCCCCACACACCCACCCACTCCCCACCCCCCTCCAACACCCCACAAATAACACACCACCCACCCACCAACATCCCACCCACCCCACACACACCCCCACCCCCCCCACAACCCCCACCCATCAACCCCCACCCCCAACCACCCCACCACCACACCCACACCACCACCCCCCCCCAATACCCACCAATCCCCAACCCCAACCCACCCACCCACCCAGACCCCCCCCACCCCCCACCACCAATCACTGCACCACAGAAACCAGCCCCTCTCGGGCGGGGACCACGTGTCCACCCCAACCCCCCACACCACACCCACCCCCACCCCCCCACCCACAATTCACCCCACAACCACCCCAACCCCCCACCACCCCCAACGAAACACCCCCAACCAATACCTACCACACAACCCCCCCCCCCCCATCCCACCACCCCACCGAACAATCCCACCACCCCCCCCCACCCACCACCACCCCCCCTCCACCAACCAACAACCCCACCCCCCAACCAACCCCCCCACCCCCACACACACCTATGTCCACACCACCAACCCCACGATACAACACACCCCCACACCCCCACCCCCCCACCCCCCACCCATCCAATACTCTCCACCAACCCCATTCACCACCCACCACCCACACACCACACATAAAACCCCATCACCAATACACAACCCCCCCCCCATAAACCCCACCCCACCCAGACGCAAACCCCATAAACGAACAACCACCACACCCCACAAAACCACACCCCACACAACCCACCACCCCACCCCCACACAACACCATACCCCCACCACACCACCCCCCACCCCCCACACACAACTCCCCCCCCCCCACACACCCACAAACCAACCACCCCAATAACCCACCCACACAACATCATCCCATAAAACGCATAAATGCGCCCACATCATACCCCCCAACCCCATAACCACTCCCACAATCACACAAAACCACACCCCCAACCACCCCCCCATCCTCCCACCCCCCCGGACCCGTCCAAACACACACCCACCACCCACCCCACCCAAACCCCCATATTCACCCAACACACCCAGAAAACCCACACACCCCCCACAACCACACCCACCCAACCCCACCCCCCCACCCTATCAACCACCACCCACACCACACCACCCCCACCACCCACCCATCACCAACCCACCCAACCCACCATAAACACACTCCACTCCCCCCCCACACCCCACCACCATACAACCCCCCACACACCCCACCAACCCACCAACCCAAAACACCCCCACATACCCCAAACCCCCCCCACACCACCCCCCACCACACCCCCCCCCCCACAACCCCCATACCCCACCCCCCCCCCATCACACGTACCACACCCCACCCCACCCCCACAAAACCACCCACCCCCCCCACAACCCCCCCCCCACCCACCACACCACCCACCCCCCCCCACAAACAGCACACCCCCCCCCACATACCCCCCCCACCCCCACATTCCCCCCACCCCCCATCCCCCAAACACCCAAATTCCCCCCCACACCCCTCCCACCCTACCCCCACCCCCCCATCCAAACACAACACCCCCACATCTCACCCACCCCCACCACCCCCACCAACACCCCCACCCCCAACCCCACAACAGCACCATCCACACAACCCCACCCACACCCCCGACTCCCCCCTATCCCCCAAACACACACCCCACTCCACCCACACCCCCGACCACCCCACCCACCCCACCCAACCACATCCACAAACACCCCTCCACTCAATCCCAACCCCCCCCCCACCCTCCCCATCATCAGCCCATCCCCATCAAACCTACCAACCCATAACCCCCACCACCCAAGAACACCCCACACCACCCCCACCCCACCCCACCACCAACCCCCCCAAAACCCGCCCCCCCCTCAACCCCATCCACAACACCCCCCACCACTCACACCAACCCCCCCCCACTCCACCCGCCCATCCCAACCAACACCCCACCCCCACACACCCTCACCCCCCCCCCCCATCACCCACCCACCAACATACCACACCCACCCCCCCACACCCCCACCCCCCCCACATCAACACCCTAACTACACACCACACCCAGCCACCCCGACAACCACCACCAAACACCACAACACCCCACCGACCCCCCCAACCCCACACAAATAACACCCCACCACCCCCCGACCCCCCCACACACCCACACTACTCCCCACCAGCACACCAACGCCCAACCCACCACCCCAATACACACCACACCACCCCCCCCACTCCCACCCACCACCCCACACCCTGCCATAACAACACCCCCACCCCCACCACCCACCCAACCACCAACCATAACCCAACACCATATCCACACCCCCCCACACCGACCCAAACCACCCCAACACACCCCCCCACACTCAACAAAACACACACCCCATAAACCACCCCCACCCCCCACTCCCCCACCCATCATATCACCCCCACAATCCCCTCCACCCCCCCCCCCCCAGCACTACCCAACCACCCCACACCCCAACCCACCCCAACCACCATACCCCCTCACCCACCCAATCACACAACACCCATAATACCCCACCCCCACCCCCCCACCCCACACCCATACACCCCCCCCCACCCCCCCCAAACCCCCCCACTCCCCAACCATACCCCCCCATCACCCCCATCACACACACCAACACCCCACAACCCTCCATAACAAACCACCCCCCACCACACTCCCCCCTTCCACATACCCAGCAACATATCCACCCACCAACCCCCCACACACCAACAACCCCCCATCCACCCCCACCAACTACCCCATCAAACCACCCACCCCATCCCCACCCCCCCCCCACCATTATCCCCACACCCCCCCCCCACCCCCACCACCCCACACCACCCTCCCCCCCCACCGCCAATCCACATCAACACCACCCCATCACCCCACCCACCCACCCCCCACCCTACCCCCCCCCAACCCCCCACCACCCCCATCCCCACACCTCAACCCCATACCCCCACCCCCCCCACCATATGCCCACACCCACCCCCCCACCCCCCCCCGTAACCCCCACCAAACCACCCCTCCACCAATCCAACACAACAATCCCCACACCCCCCACCCCACGCCCCCCCACCCTACCCACACCCCACCACCAAACACCCAAAAACCACACCCCCACCATACACCCCACCCCACCCCACCCACCCCAGCCACACCCCACCCCAATAACCAACCAAACCCCACACCCCCACCACCCCCCCCCACCACCACCCCCCCCCCCCCACCCCACCCCCCCACCCACCCGCCACACACCCCCCCCACCACCCCCCCCTGCCACCCCCCATCCACGTCCCCCCTGCCCCCCCCAGCCACACAAACCCCACCCACCCAAACTCCCACCCACCACCATGCCCCCAACCCCCTACCCGAATCCCACCATCACCCCCACCCAACACCCCACCCAACCCGCCCCCCACACCCCCCACAAAAAACCAATACCTACCAGACACCCAGCCCCCCCCCTCCACCCCACCCAACCCACCCAGTATACACACCCCCCAACCACACCCCACTACCAACACCATCAACACCACCCAGCCATCCCACAACCCCACCACCACACAACCCGCCCCTCAACACAACACCCTATACCCCCTATCACACCCCCCACACCCCCCCCAACCCAACCACCACCCCCCGACCCCTTCCCCAACCCAACACCCAACCCAACCCCCCTACACCACACAACACCCCCCACACCACCCCCCATCCCCCCTCCACATCACACCCACAACACCGCTCACCCTCCACACCCCCCCACCCACCACACCCATCCTCACCCAAACCCATCCACCCCACCCCACCCCCACCGCACACCCCACCCCAACCCAACCCCAATCCACACCCACCAACACCACCCCCCCCATCATCCCCAACCCCACCCGCCACCACCCACACACACAGTCAACACCCACCCTCCCCCCCCAAAACCTCCCATCCACCCCGCCCCACCACAACCCCCACGCCACACACACACCCACACTCCACAACCACAAACACCACCAGAACCTCCCCCCACCCAACCCCACAACACCACCACTCACACAACCCCCCCCCCCCCCAATCCCCCCCTCATAAACCCCCCCGCCACACCCCCCCACCCCCCCCACCCCTCCTCACCACCCCCACCACCCCCACCCCAACACACCCACCCCCACAACGACCCCAACCACCAACCCCAACACCCACCACGCCCCCATCCCAATCCACACACCACCCCCCCCACCCCATCCCCCCCACACCCTCCCCCCACACCAAGCCCCACCCCCACCGCCCCCAACCCCATAAAACCCCCAACATACATACAGACTCCCACACAACCACCACCCCCCACCCAACCCCTCCCCCACCCCCACACCCCCACCATAACCCCCACCCCACCCACACACCATCACCCCCCCCAAAGCACTCCCATACCCCCCCCCACAGCGCACCCCCACAACCCCACCCACACCAATACCCAACCCACCCTCCCCCCTCAATCCACCCACCCCCCCAACCCCCACCCCCACCCACCAATCAGCACACCAACCCCCCAAACACCCCCCCCCCCAGTCCACCAAATACCCCCCACCCCACGTACACCCCCCCCCAACACCCCTCCCCCCCACCCCCATACATTCCACCCACCAACGACAGCACCCCCACCACCCAAAGACCCCCCAGAACCACCACCAACTACCCCACCACCCCCGCACCGCCCCACAACCCACCCCCCCCGCCCCCCATATACATCCCACCCCCACACCCACCCACACACACACACCCCACACCCCCACACTCACCCAAACCACCCATATACCCCCCGAAACGCGACACCACCCCCACACCCACCCCACACCCCCCAAACCAGCCACACCCAACATCCCCCCACCCCCCCCATCTACCCTCCACCACCCCCCAACCCCCTCACCCCACCCAACACTCCCACCCCACTCCCCCCCACACCCCCCCCCTATACCCCACACACCACCCGAGCATCCATACACCACCCCCCTACCCCTACACAACCTCCACTACAAACGACACTCCCACCCCCCACATAGCCCCCAACCCCCCGATCCCACCCCCCCCCACCGCCCTCCCGCACACCAACTCGTAACAAACTGCATCACCCACCCCCCCACAATCACCCCTCAACCACCCACCCGCCCCCCCACCACCCACATACGCAACAACCCCCACCCCCCCCACACCCCCACACCAACCCACACCACCAACCAACCCCTACCCACCCACCGACAACCCCCATCCCAACACCCCCCCCCTCCCCCCCCACCAATCCCACCAACCCCCACCCCCCCCCCAGCCCCCCCCACCCCTCCACCCATCCCACACCCTACCATATCCTCACACCAGGGGTCGTGCGCTGGAACAACCCCCCCACCCCTCATCCCACACACCAACCCCCCATATCCAACCCCCGCTCCCCACCCAAACCCCACACACCGCAACCACCAACACCCCAAACACATAACCGCCACCCCCCCACACCCCACCCCACCCCCAACCAACCCCCCCCACCCCACCATACCCCCCCCCACCACACCCACACACCCCCCATCAGTCACAACCCAACGCATAACACCCACACCCCCCCCAACCACACACCCCTCCACCCCCCCACACACCCCTCTCACACTCCCCCCAATCCCACCCCCACACCCCCCCCCCCGCTCCCACCGCCACACAAACACCACCACACCACCAACACCCCAGATACAGCGCCCTAAAACCCACCATCCACTCTACCCCCACCAACAACACCACCACCACAACCCCACCCCCAGCACCCCCCCCCCATCACCTCTCCTCCACCGACCCCCCCACCCCACCCCCCCCACCACCCACCCCCAACCACGCCCGGGGGCGGGCGCGCGCCCCCACCCCCCGCGGGGGACGCGCGGGGGTCGGGCGCGCACACCCCGGACCGCACCACCCCAACACGACACCAACAAAACAACCCCCCCCCATCTTCGCCGACCAACCCCACCACCCATAACCCACACCCCCTCCGCACCACACCCACCACGCCCCGCACGCCAATCCACAACACGTCAGCCACACCACCCCGACCGCGAGGCCGCCCCCCATCCACCCCCCCCAGCATCGCCCACCCCCCAACACCCCCCACTCGCACCACCACCGACGTCCCCCCCCCACAACCCCCCACAACCAGCCAGCGTATCACCCCCCACCACAACGCACCCATCCCCCACAACCCGCCCCCCCGCGAAGGACCCTACCCCCACCCCCACCACCCACCACCAAACCAAACCCCCCACACTCCCCCATCTACACCCAACCCCACAACCCACACAACACACACCACAACACACCACCCACCCAACCACCCCCACCCCCCATCCTCAACCCCCACCCCTGCAACACCATCCCAACAACCCCCCAACCCCACCCCACCCCCATTCAACCCCTACCACCCCTCACCACCCACCCACCCCCCCCCCTCCACACCCCCCACCCACCACCCGCCACAGTAATACAAATCCCCCCCAACCCCCAAATACCCACCAATACCCCCCACCACCAACCAACACCCCCATCCCCACCCACCCCACCCATAATCCCGCCCCCCCTCACCCCTCTACACCACAACACAACCCCCACCTCACAAATCCACCACCACAACCCCCCCCCCCAACAACCACCACTCACCCCCCCCCACCCCCAACACAACCCCCACCCACCCGTCCACCCCACCCCCCCAACATACCCAACATCCCCACCCCCCATCCCCCACCCCCCCCCCCACAACCCCCAACACATCAACAACACCATCATACCACTCATCATACACAACACACCCCCCCTAACACATTCAACCATCCCCAACCCCCACCCAACCACACCCAATAACCAGCCCAACCCCCATCCCAAACACACCCACCCACCGTCACTCCCCACAACCACCCCCAACCCCCCCACTCCACCACCTAACCCACCACCCCCCCCCCACCCCCCACCAACCACATCCCCATAGACCCCCGCCACTCCGACACAAAACTCACACCCTCAACCCCCCGTCCCCCCCACCACAAATCCCCCCCAGCCCCACAAGTCCAGCACACCACACAACAAACCCCAACCCCCCCCCTCACACCCACCCCCCCACCCCCCCCCACTCTTCACCCCACACCCCACCCCCCCACCCCCCCCCCCCACACCATTAACCCCCCACCCCACCTCACCCACCACACTCAACACCCAAACCCCTACCCCCCCCACCCACACTCCCAAACAACTTCACAACCCCGGCCCCCCCCACAACCCCAGCCCCCCACCACCCCCACACACCAAACCCCAAACCAAACCGCTCCTCCACTCCCCCCCCGCCCAAACCCCCCAACACCCTCCAAACACCGCCACACAAATCCCCCCACCCACGCAGAACCACCCCCCCACACACCCACCCCCCACCCCCAGCACAGCCCATCCCCCACCCCCCAGCCAACCCCCCCACCACCCATGCCCACCCCACCATCCCACGCCCACCCACCCCACAACCCCCCACCTACACCCACCCCTCACACCCCCCATCCCAACTCCACTCCCACCCAACCCAACACCCACCCCCACCCCACCTCCCCCAACCCTCCACACCCCCCACTACCACCCTCACAAACCCCCTCTGGGCCGAAGCAATCAATACAGCTTGTTATACTTAAAATCATTCTTTAATACGCCTCCGATACAACAAAACTCCATACGAACTTATGCAAGACAAGAAACCGGACTTATCATTCTTTCATGTCTTTGGTTCACTTAGTTAACCTATCAATGACCATAAGGATCTGGGTAAATTTGATGCAAAAGTAGATATTGGGATTTTCGTTGGTTACACGCCTGCAAAGAAAGCGTTCAGAATCTACAACAGAAGGACCCAAATAATTACTAAAACAATTCATGTGACGTTTGATGACCTAACAGCAATGGCTTCTGAACAATTCAGTTTAGGACCCGGGCTTCATTATATGACTCCTGCTACATCCAGTACATGACTCGTTTCAAACCATGTTTCTTAACAACCTTGTATTCCACCAAACATAGATGATTGGGATCATTTGTTTCAACCAATGTTTGATGAATACTTTAATCCTCCAACAATAGTTGTATCTCTAGTTCAAGAAGCTGCCGCTCCAAGAGCTAAATATTAGCTGATTCTCCTGTGTCTACTTCAATTGACCAGGATGCTCCATCAACAAGTATTTCGTCATCACAAGAACAAGAACATTCTCCAATCATTTCTCAAGGTTTTAAAGAATCACCAAAAACACCAACGTTTCATGATGATCCTCTTAATGAATCTCCTAATGAAGACTCGCCTTCTCATGGATCATCATCTAATGTGATACCACTCCACACTCCATTTGAACACCTTGGTAGATGGACTAAGGATCATCCTATAGAAAACATGATCGGTGATCCCTCTCGTTCTGTCTCAACCAGAAAACAACTACACACTGACACCATGTGGTGTTATTTTGATGCCTTCCTAACTTCAGTAGAACTAAAGAACTTCAAACAATCAATAACCGAACCGTCATGGATCGATGCAATGCAAGAAGAAATTCATGAATTTGAAAGACTTGAAGTTTAGGAATTGGTGCTGTATCCAGACAACTTGTTCTTGATAAAACTCATATGGATTTACAAGGTCAAAACAGATGAATCTGGCGGGGTACTAAAGAAGAAAGATTGAATAGTTGCTTAAGGATTCAGACAAGAAGAGGGTATCAATTTCAAGGAATCATTTACACCGGTTGCTAGAATAGAGGCCATCCGTATCTTCGTTGCTTATGCCACTCATAAGAATATAAAGATCTACCAAATGGACGTCAAAACGGCTTTCTTAAATGGCAAGCTTAAAGAAGAGGTCTACGTTTCTCAACCAAAAGGATTTGTTGACCAGGACAACCCATCGCATATGTACATGCTCAAAAACGCTCTTTACGGTCTCAAACAAGCACCACATGCATGGTATGATATGTTGTCAAGCTTCCTTATCTCTCAACAATTCTTCAAAGGTGTAGTTGATCCAACACTCTTTACACGGCATGCTAGAAACGACATATTACTGGTACAAATTTATGTTGACGATACAATATTTGCATCAACTAATACTGCCATGTGTGATGAGTTTGCTAATCCGATGACCACTAAGTTCAAGATGTCAATGATGGGGCAAATGTCATTCTTTTTAGGATTACAAATTTCTCAAAGTGCCAGAGGCATCTTCATAAACCAATCTAAATATGCTTATGAAATTGTTAAAAAATATGGTTTGCAATCTATTGATAATGTTGACACACCCATGATTAAAAACAAGAAACTAGATGAAGCTCTACAGGGGAAACAAATTGATGCTACACTTTACCATGGCATGATTGGATCCTTAATGTATCTTACAGCCAGTAGACCTGACCTTAACTATGATGTCTGCTTATGTGCCCGGTATCAGGCTAAGCCTACCGAAAAGCACTTACAAGCTATAAAATGGATCTTTCGATACCTTAATGGAACCATTAACATGGGTCTATGGTACTCGAAGGATATCGATATGTCACTCACAGCTTATGCAGATGTCGATCACGCGGGGTGTTAGGACACTAGACGTAGTACATCGGGAAGCGCTCAGTTCTTAGGTGACAAACTTGTTAGCTGGTCATCCAAGAAGCAAAAAAGCACTGCCATATCGAGTACAGAGGCAGAATATATTGCCTTATCTGGGTGTTGCTCACAAATCCTTTGGATGCGTTAACTAACAGATTATGGCTTTTAATTCAATAAGATCCCTTTGTACAGCGATAACAAGAGTGCGATTGCTTTATGCTGCAACAACGTTCAACACTCTAGAGCAAAGCACATCGATATTCGCTACCATTTCATAAGGGAGCAAGTATAGAATGGAATCGTGGAGCTATACTTTGTCTGGACTGAATACCAACTGGCTGACATCTTTACTAAACCTTTACCTCGAGAGAGATTTAACTTCTTGATCGATAAGCTAGGTATGAAAAGCATGTCTCCAGAAACGTTGAAACGTCTGGCAGAGGAAACGGACGAGTGATGGAGGTAACTCATATCATGTATATATGTATATATGAAAACATAAAAAAATCCAAAAAGATTTTACCTTTATAAAATTTTACAAAAACAAAAGAAAAAATTAAAAAATTAGAAAAATATAAAAAATAATATATATCTCTGGCATGTCTTCTGAAAATCGATAACATTTACGGCCTTAGAAATGTCATTTAATAATGATACGAGGCTGTAAATGAAGTTCGAGCAGAAGTTTCAAAAGCTTTCAAAACATGCCAAAATGGCTTGCTATTATTTCAGATAGTAACCCGCTTTTCACCCTGAGGAAAGCATGTCGTTAAAAGACAGTTGTTCCTAACAACGGGAATTAATTTTCTCGGGCATGGTCTACTTTATGACCATGCAAAGGCTTGTGTTTACTTTGCAACACAACCCGTGCTTTCTTTCTACAATAAGAGAAATCTTATTTTTGTTGGTAAAAAGTTGTCTTCACAATGAATCAGTGTTTTCAGTGATCACAAAAAGATTTTCAAAGACAATTCGACCACTCAATCAATGACAACAACTCTTTAAATAGAAAACAGGTCATCATTTGAGGGGGAGAATGTGTCAACAAATAATCTTTTAAAACGGTCTTTCAAATTAAGTCACGGAATAAACGAATAAAGTTTTTAATAATGACGGATCACAATTTTAAGGGGAGTTAATTTATATTAACTATAAGAGCTTTAGATGTCATTTATTTCAATCTTTAGGGACTTATTTAAAATTTAAGACTTAGTTGATTCTCACGGAATAGATTTAAGCTTATCAATTCTTCGAACACGATCTCAAGTATATGTGCGTACTAGGTTTTGCTGATTCCGAGGTATCGAAACCAGCAAGGGGGAAGGAATAGATATACAAGAAAGATAATGAGTACACGTGATAGAGTTCATACCCTATTCTCATTTTAGGTCATTCCGGGAAGACAAATGTCATAACCGCAGAGAAAATCAGTGTTTATCTTGTTACTTTCGGGTGCACTATTTCAACTACATGGGGGTAGAGATATCTTGTGATTTCAAGTATGCATCATTTAAGATACTAGGGGGAAGTGTTGTAAGAAGATTTATTCTAAGCGTGAGAAGATTGGTTACTGATTCAATAAATGCTTCCTTTAACGGTTAATCACTAAGCTTATTTTTAAAAGGAGTAGAAATATTTGATCAAAAAAGTACATATAGGTATGATAAGTATGATGATTCCTTTAGTTAGTTGACTTAGGTTTTTTCATTTCGACTACTTAGAGGGAATAATTGTGACATCTGGGACTTAGTTGACTTTGGTGTTTCAATTTATATCATCGATATCGTGTAAGGAGAAATTCGGATATCCAGGACTTAATTGACTTTGGTTTTATGGTTTCGAATTACTTGTGTACTTCAGATATATGGGCTTTATACATCAAGACTGCTTGATGCGGCTTGCACATCTGCTTTGAATCTACTCAAGAAAGGATTGCTGATTTAGAAGGAAGCCAAGACAACTTCTTAACAGAGATTATGGGGAAGATCTACGGCTGCTACAAAGAACCATATGATTCTATCATATGATGTTCTCATCATTCAGGTCAAACCTTGTACATCATAATCTTGTGAATATATAAATGTGCAGTGTAGACTTAAAAATTAAGCATATATAGTGTTTGAGTATGAATTTTCAAGAATTTCTTAGTAAATTCAATTTTTTTTCAAATTAACATACTCAAACACCATATAATACCCTCATAATTTGAGGAGGAGCATTAAAAATGTTCCTTATACGGCTTGTTAATAATTGGACATTTTTTCCCCGAAAGCACTTATATTTGAATCAATTGATATCCAAAATGTCAAGAGATTTAATATTTTTGATAAGGGGAGAAAATGTGATTAAAATATATGGCTAAAGATGTGATTTTCAAGATCTCAAGTGTACGCTATCCTATATATGTGCGAAACTCTTTGGATTAATCGATGCACATATAAAAGGGGAGCAAATGGTTACATGTTGGCAGAAATGTGGAAGTACCAAAGACCGACCATTTAATTTACTATATTTGAGTTATAAGGTGGTTAAGTTTAGGTATTCATTCCCATGATCTAGCCAGAACTAGAGGGATCTACCCAGGGATATTCCACTAAATAGTGTAGAAGTCCTTAAGTATGAAAAAAGGAGTAAAGTGAGATTAAGGGAAAATACCGACTGAGATGGATCTAGTACTGGGAACAAAACCAACAAGGTACTAGTTATGAAGTCTCGGTAAGCGCTGAAGGGGTTGAAGAATTAAAAAGAAAAGTTAAGATAAAACGTAAAAAGAAAGAAGCCCTTCTTACACTTAGGCAGAAACTGGGTCAATACATCTGCTGTCGAGAATCACAAAGATGATTGCTGACTTTGAAGTTTGACATCATGGACCCAGTGATGCAATGCACAACCCTCCCTAGCCACTCAGAATCACTCAAAAGATTTCTGTTTCATTTCTCACGAAGATTACACGCATTTCTATCAACTTTCTCACTCCGAGTTAGTTGGTATTGAAAAGGTAGCAGTCTGCGCCAGCCTTTGATCACTAAAACCAAAGTGTACTATTGAGTCTAAAGCCAAAAGAGATCACCTATAAATCTCATTAGGATACGTGTCAAAATTATGCTTGCTATGTCACACAATGTGAATAACAAGATATATATTAAGAGTCCTATGCATTATCCTTGTGATTTTGCCAGAATATCTGAGTGATACTTAAGTATTCACAATGAAGATGGAAATCCTGCTTGAGCCAACATTCAATATCTACTTTTAAAATACCTAGGTTTACAAACACTCCTTCGACCTACGTTTTTAATTAAATGTCATTTAAACAAACAACGATATGATCAAGTTATTTTTAGTCATTAGTGTCACTCTATGAGAAAACTAGGTATTTTTATAATTCACGACTTCTATGTTAATTCGACAAAATTTTACTAAATCGCATATACTAAAAATCCTCAATGAACGTAAACCGACATGAAACGAATATAAATATACGTCGATTTTGTGTTATATAATTATTATGAGTATAACTTAAAACTTTTCATATTTTTATTTTTGAACTTTACTTATACCTTCTACGCCTAAACCTGTAAACTTAATATCATATACGTCAACAATTTAAACAAATGGTTCCCTCTTTCTCTCTTGAGTTACACGAATATATAACAAAGACCAAACCAAAAACCCATAAACTTAATCAAACATGCTTCACATTTTAACACCACCCTTTTTGCTCTCTTATCCTTAGTAAATAATACTTCAACTATGGCTCTTGTTTTCTCCTCCCTTAATACACGACATAAATAAAAAAATCACCCCCCCCCCCCCTTTATGCAGTGTTTTAGTCGCACACAAACTTTTAAACACTAAACAATACCAAGCCATACTTAAATCTATGCCTAGTGTTTCCAACCAAGCATGATAACTTCCCATACCCTTAAGCATCAAACCCCACGCCACCAACAGCCTATATTCTGCATTTTAGATAGTATAAATCAGATTCTCATGCCTCCTAGATAGTATAATTTATTAATAAGACCATACCTAGCTAAATTACTTAGCATTTTCCTTACACTTCACTTAGTAAACAAAATATACCACACACGTACTCTTTGGTCCTCTTTTGTCAATGGCAGCAGCAAAACAAGCAGGAAGAAACACAAGTTTTGGGTACTTGGGGTGTTGATTATTAAGTATTAGAAACTTATGTGGGTTACATAAAATCGCTTAGGGTTTCAACTTAGGGATATCTTAAGACCTAGTCTTTACCTCTATTTTCATTACAAAGCAAAGCACAAACTCTTGGTCTCTCTCTCTTGGGCATGGCTGGAATTAAAAGGACACTAAAAAAATCCTTAAGTTTTTGTTACTCATCTTATTGAAGGCTTATTTGGGTAAAGGTTATTCAAGACTAGAATTGTGAAAGCTTACTTGGGTCATATAAGGTCGAATAAGGGTTTTCACTCTCTGTCCTTCTTTTCTTGGTCGCGGCTAAAACAAACAGAGCATACAAAAGTCCTTAAGGTTCTGTTGCATAGCTTATTAAAAGCTTATAAGGAGTAAAGGATATTCAAGGCTAGAGTGTGGAAGCATATTTGGGTTTATAGTTGTAAAACTAGGGTTTTCGGGTTATATACCATCATCATCTTCATTCAAGTAAGCAAGCATATCTTCTCCTACAGTATTACACTCATATATCTCATGACACATTCATCTTACATCACCAATATGCCTAAGCTGCTTAAAAATCATTTCTTTCAATAAAAATGCACACTATCTGATGTATGTGTACATTTTGTAAAAATTGACCAAAAATATGACATTTAACATATGTTTTGGTTACTACACTATGTATTAAGGTCACCTAGGTATTATATCACAAATCCTAGCACTGAACGATAGCTAATCCCCGTAGCTTAATCTACAAAGTGACAAAGAATTGGAGACAGAGCACTAGCTCAAAACTGACATGGGTAATTTTGAGGCTCGAAACGACCACTCTATGAAGGATTTAAGGCTAGTTTCAATTATGTATCTTGTAGACGATACTATAAAGAAAAATTACCAAGTTTAATCATCAAAAATAGATAAATAACGAGTAAGATATGACTAAATGAAAATCCGAAAAATTATATGTAAAACTTGTCGTATTGTGTAAGAAAGGCAGTGAAAACCTTAATTGAATTGAATCTTGGAAAACTTTGATGTTAGATCTAGTGTATGTGATAGATTTAGGTTATGTAATCGGACGTGGCACGCAGCGCTACAGCTTCAAGAATCACCAGAAAATGTGAAGATTTGAGGAAGTTACAGCCCTCTAAAACCCTGACCTCACGACTATTTCTTGCTTAAATAACCCTGAATATTTTCTAAGTCTGAAAACTGTCAAATCTTCGCGACCACCTAGTTTGGGTACTGTTTTCAAGGCTGTTGGAATACGAATTGACTGAAGTCATAAACTAACTTTTAAAGTACATAACTCTTAATTTATAGAATCTCCAGACTTGTATATTTAGGACCTTTAACAGAAAATATATTGGTTGACAAAGTAGGCACCTCGTAAATATTTGGAACTTTTAAGAACGCAAAATTTAATATTCTACTTTTCCGAAATACCCGTTTTAACTTGTAAAACTTAAACGCAACTGTGTAAAGGTGATGTAGGACTGATATTACCTGTTTTATGCATCATATTTTACTCACGCCTTAATAATATGATCGATTTAAACTTCGTTTCAACAAATGATTCCTAAAGATTTGAAATTAGACCTTCTACGACCACACCCGTAAACTCGAGTATCACCAAGTTTTTATACATGCATTCATTTCAAAAATATTCAAAACGACCAAAAATTATTCTTGAACCTATTTTACCTTTAATATGAACACCATTTTTATCAAGAAGGAATAGTTTAAAATTCTCCTTATTAGTGGTTTTGTTTTCGAATCACCAAAACATTGATAAATCTATATAATCATATTTCATCATTTTAAAGGTATTCTAACATTTTAACACCATAATCGAATGAACCTTACGTTTTCATAATAAAGAAAGTGCCTAAGCATAGTTTTAAAGCAATATAAAATCCGGGATGGATTTTTCTTAACGGTGGTAGTGTAAACTAGGGACTGTTTTAAGTCAGTAGCAAAACGTAGGTTTTTCTTAAAATTTTTGGCTTGGAGCCCGTGATTAAATTACATGGGTGTATAGAGGTAGGTCTTAGCTCCATGTGATAGTTGGACGCTCAACCAATTCCTCCGGATGAGGGAGATATGGTCAAAATACGGAATTAGGTCAAGTCTGGACCTTTGATTAGAAAACGTGTTAATCTCTAGGTTTTTGAACTAAAAGTTTGGGTTTTAAAGATTGGTATCCAGAGCCATAAGTTATAGAGAACTAGGTCATTTTTCAAAAACCTAAACTATAACTTTCTTTCTCTATTTTTCGCGCGCAAAGGCTCCTCGTGTTTCCTGTTCAAGTCATTCTCATGATTTCCCATATTAGTACTTATGCACGCTTTGGGTGCATCATTATTAAGTATTTATATGATAAATACTATGATACATATCGAAATATATGTGGATTATTAAGTTTATATTAACGCTTTTTGCACTCATTTACATGTTCAAATAAATCATAATGAAATTATTATACTCATTTTAATGCATTTACATTCATATGTATATTGCATAAATTTTTATCTATATAGTGACCTTATACATATTTACTTTGCATGATTCCAGATCATCATGGAAAATCCTCAACCTCCTGATCCTTTTTATACTTCCTTTAGCATCTCTAATAGTATTATATGGATATTGATCTTATAATACTTGATTTTCCTTTCCATATTTTACAATTATCTTTGGTGGATCGATACTCGCTACCTCGATCGCGCAGTACCTTTTATAAGCAGTCAATTATATAAATATTGGCCACTTCACTCATCGCGTACTTCTTGATTTCTTAATTACTCCCTCGAGCATCAATACTGTATTATATAAGGATACCTACATATATGAGTTACTTTCTTCTCGATCTCTTACAATTATTTATGTGAGAGTAACTAACGCTCACTTATTTTAAAAGTAAATTTATATAAGTTATCGACTGTTTTCGAATCATTATGTTCTTCCTTGTAGAATACCTCAATATTTTACATAACGGTTGTTGATACGGATACTAAACCTCTTCTAAGACGTTGTGCGTGACATAATGGTTTCATTTATTTCAAGATATCGTGAGTGATATGATAATCTCCAAAACTTTCCCATAACTTTACTTATTTCTCTTTTTGATGATATCAAAACTCAACATAGTTTGTTGATCCTGTTGGTTATTTTATTATTTGACTATAAGTTTGAACACTCGCCTCGTACTTCTAAGACACATACGTCATCATGTAACTCGCCGCATTGAATTGTGCCAGTTAACTAGAATATGACCATTAATCTATTCCCTCGTAATGTGCCGTTTGGGAACGCCTACTTTTGGGAACACGACTCATTCTTTTCCCCTTACTTCTTGTGATTCTGGAGGATCATGCAGCCAAGAAGACATCTGCTAAAGTTCTTTAGCTATCAAGCGACTTATACCCCAACGAATGACTGACATACTCTTTAATCCAAAACAGAATGAGATCTGAGATGCCAAGAATGAATCGCGCATAAAGACCCTTAAGACAAACCACGCTAATGAAGGACACATCTTCCGACCGAAATATTACTTGGGGACAACGTAACAAGCAGCCCTGCTCTAAAAAGAGAATCTCGACCATCATAGTTAATGAAGATTTTATTTATTTAAAACATTTCTTTAAAAACTCTCGACGTATTATTGCCTTGTGGTACGGATACTCCTCACCTTTTTTTCTTTATTATTGTTATGATCTACCGGTTGTTTTGTTTACTTAAATTATTCATACGGATTCTTTTATACCTTAGTTATTTTGATCATCATTATGTTTATTCTCGGATGACTCTCTATACTTATTTTGATTCGTAATTAGTTGTACAGATATTTTTATCATCTACTCTACTTTACTATTACTACGATTTAGTAGTACTTTCATTTGTTTCATTATTTGTACATATATTATATCCTTCTTTTAAGGATTCTCATGACCTTGATCCGTATCCCTGCTCATTTGAAATCATTATTCGTAAACCGCTATTTGTTTGCTACCTTATTTGATAATTTAATTGAACCCTTTGAACTCGTTTGACACTTGCTTCATTGACATTGATATTAGCTCCCTTCACTAACTAATTGTTCATACCATTATTTCCCCTATTCCATTTAACATCTTTGATATCCCATACTCGTCAAAATTTTCTTACATATTATTTTTACTTATATATAATACTAAGTCGAGTCATGTCTTATAGGTCGCGGCTAAATTGTTGGCACTTCTTCTCTAACTTGATTTCTCGCTCGATCATCTTCTACTTACGGTGAGTTCATAGCCTCGCCTTTACAAATTTACATGTTTTATTAAACCCCGCGAGGGAGATACATGCTACTTTATCAAATTGAACACAAGTTGTTTTTCTTGTATGTTGGACCCGAATGTATACCTCGATTGCATTAAGTACCTCTTGTCAAAAGACCCCAATCGTGAACCGTCAACTACCTATGATAGGTAGCCGTTGTTATAATTAATAGATCTATGCGTTTGACAAACCGGTTTGGTGTTTGGGGACACATCCTTTTTCTGGAACCCCAATGTTCGGACATATTGTATTCGAGATTTTATTAGGTATATGACAAGATACCTAGCCTGGGGGCGTATTATTATTATTATTATAATCTTTAAGCATATGAAAAGATATATGCATGATCTAAAATGATCCTCAATTCGTCATGGGATCGGTTCCGGTGTATGTTTTGTCAACGAACGAGCTAATCGCAATATTTCCTAATAGCTGGTATCGGTACAGCAAGTTATCGATGATTATTATTAAACTGTTGTGTTCTAAAATTATTTCATATAAAGTCTATTGAATTCACTCAAACATTTTCGTTTGACTTTTCAGATGCACTCGGCGCTCAACGCTCGCTCAGGTAATCAGGGTTAAGGAACACACATCCACCCCCTTCCTCTAATTACTTGGAGCACACGAGGAGGGAGCTTGCGCTAAATTATTTCGACGAGCGAGATCTTGTTTTATGTTCCATTCATCAAAAATTTCTCAATTGCTTTTTGGTTGTGTTTTCTTTTAAAATCTTGTCATGTGAATTTAGTATCAATCTTGTGGGACAATGTTTTAGTACTCTGATATTTTATGAAGGGATCAATATTGCAAACGTCTCTTTTGAGTAGTTCTTTATTACTTATGATTTTGTACTATGAATTGCTTTCATCCTAACGCGACACCTTCCGGCTCTGAGTGTTAAATTATGGTAGGTGACTTGTACGATGCTATACGAATCAAACTTGTGACAACTGGAAAGAAACGATGGTGCGATTCTACAAGAATCAAACTTGTTCCAGTATATGAATTGACGATTAATGATGAACTTTTGAAATGATTAACACTCTCGATGTGTCACAAAACCATTTTAGCAAGTGAAACGTCGATATATTTTCAAATCAATTTTTCTATTCAATCGGTGAGACGGTAACTCACTGGTTCACTCTTATCGTGTTGTCTGCTTTGAGATGTTCCGATAAAGAGAACATGCTGAGTACGATAAATCAAATACATATGTGTTAGAAAGATTCAATATTTCAGCTGGAAATCCTGTCAAGGATATTCTTCTTAAATTGAATCTACTTGATCACAGGTCGATCCTCACGGATTCGAAGGTTACTCCAACCAACCACGGGCGAATGACAAAGCCATATTCGTCCCCCTGCTTTATTGCTAACTGTTTTATTGCAGATTCACATAAAGATGGTCATGGAGGTACCTGGTTCCAGCTGACTCACAGATTCATAGCCACATGCTCATACCCGACCGACAAACATAAAGACATCATGAAAGCTCAAGTACATGTTTCAAGACTTCCGCTACTCTGATACCGTACGTCTTTCTTGAAGTGACGAAGCATTAAAGTCAAAGAATTTCAAAGAAGTTTCCGTCACTCTAATACTGAACGTTTTTCTTAAAGTGACGAAGTGTTAAAGTTAAAGAACTTCAAGAAAGATGCATCATTAAAGCTTTCAAGCTATCAAATCAACAAAGGTATGAGCATGTCGGTCCAAAAGTCACGAGTTCACAGGATGGCAAAGTTTACAAGATGGCGAAAAGAGATTATGTTTGGTTGATGATCTCAAGGTGCTCAAGATCATATATTCACATACAAGTCAAGATAAAGGAACAAGCTCATGCCTAAAGTCAATGATCACTACGCAAAGAAGCAAGACAAAAGATCAACTATTACACAAAAAGGACTCAAGATCAAGACAAGAAGCTTCAACGATTAATGATTAAGGTCACAAGGAGAGATCTCTATGATCACCCCTTAGGGGGAGATTGTTAGGAATTTAGTTTTTAGTGAAGTGACGATCATTATCGATCTCACGAGCCTTAGTAATAGTTTACCAATTCAATGTAATATCTAAGTAATCTAACCCCCGGCTTATAGAAAGTCCAAGGAAAGCCCATAGAAAGCCCGGATCGGCCCAACTATGTAAGTATATTAACCCTCTCCACACATGGAGAGGGTGTTGGTTGTTCATTTGTCACATTTCATCAAGCTAATATTATCTTTTTCTTTCTCTCTCTAAGTGTTCATCTGACCACCTCTTTCTCTCTCTAAAACTCTAAGTGAATCATTCCATTTATGTGTTAAGATATTCTACAAAAAATATTTTATTTTTCTTGATTTATTTTTGAATTTATTAACAATATTCTACAAAAGTATTGTTAAAATACTAACAATACTTTTCCTAAAGTATTGAAAGTACCAAAAAATTAAAAAAACCAAAAAAAAAGAAATCGTGTTGTCAATTGTTTAATCGGCTCACCTTTAGATTAACAAACTATAAGAGAGGTATAAGGAGGGTTGATCCTACGAACTTCAACCCGAAAGGAGAAGGTTTTTAAAACGCTTCGCGCTTACCCGCTCCTCCGATTCTTTGTGCGTTTTCTAGAGAGCTACAGTGCACTTTTGATTATCGGTTTAAAAAAAATTCTTTAAGATTTATTTCTCTTATTTTGTTTAGTGTATGCACACTCGCTCTTCATCGAATTTAATTGTTGAATCTTCCACGATTTTAAAGCGACGTAATCGTAGACGTTCCAAGCAAATAGTCGAACCCGAGCTTCAAACTATTGTAGAGACTCCCATTGCCACTATGACGGATACGCGTACTATGTCGGAATTACTCCAAGCACCCACCAAGGGTTACAGAGATGCGATTGTAATTCCCGCTATACTTGCCGAAAATTTTGAGTTGAAAGTCGGGTTACTTCAATTAGTAACTTTAAGGCAATTTCATGGTTTTAAGAGGGACGACCCTCATGCTCATATTTGTTGGTTTAACAAGATCACTTCTACACTTAAATATAAGAATGTTCCACATGAAGCTATCAAGTTGATGCTTTTTCCATTTTCTCTTAAGGGGGCAGCCCGGATTTGGCTTGAAAAAGAACCCCCTCGTTCTATTCTTACATGGGAAGATCTCGTTTCTAAGTTTTTGAATTATTTCTTTCCTCCTTCGAAGACTACAAATCTCAAGAATGATATCACTAATTTTCAGCAAAGGTTTGATGAAACGTTTAGTGAGGCATGGGATTAAAGATCTCCTTTGTAAATGGCCACATCATGGTTTTTCAGAATTGCATCAAATCGACACATTTTACAATGCGTTGACATAATTAGATCAAGATTCTTTAAATGCAGCCGCCGGTGGTAATATTTTGAACCGTACTCCTCCAAAGATGCTTTGACTATTATTTAAAGAGTAATCGAAAGCCTCTGCTTCAAGAATAAATCGGTTTGTTTATCAATGAGTGCTACTACTTCTTCTTCTACCCTCGCTTATTTACCGAAGATTACCGCTCTTACTGATGCCGTTAAGGCTATGCTTCTTCAGAACCAGACTCCTTCACCAACTCCCTTTAAAGCTATTGAAGAAATGTGTGTTACTTGTGGTGGACCGCATCCGTACTATGAGTGTCTTGCTACCGATGACAACACTTTTAATGCTTCAGCAGCCACAGGCACCTACAATTAAGGGGGTCTCATTTATCGTCCTCAAGGAGAAACTAATTATCGTGCTAGCAATCAAATGAGACCACCCAGTTTTCCTCAACCGAATGTGCAAAATAATCAAAACCGGTATAATCGGAATCAAGGATACAATCAGGATCGAGAAAATAACTTTAATCAAGGAAATTAGAATTATCAAGCTCCGTTTAATCAACCTCCACTTGAACCTTTGAATGATTTCTCGAACTACATAAGAACTAATGAAGTTAATATGAGAGCTATGCAAAATCAAATAAATAATATGAAGACATAATTGAAAAATGAATTCAATGCTACAATGATGAATCAGAACAATGAGATATAAACATGATGAGCAATTTTTTTCAAATGCAAAGTCCCTCGGGTTCGGGATCACTTCCTAGTAATACCGTTGCTAACCCGAGAGGTAACTTGAAAGCCATTACTACCTGAAGTGGTGTTTCTTACGATGGACCTACGATTCCACCTACTTCTTCTCCTCTTACGAAGGAAGTAGAACATGAACAAGAGGCGACAAAGGACAAGGTGCAAACTACAAATTTAGGAAGTACCGCACACATCCAACCTCCGGTTGTTCAAGTTCTTATTCCAGAGCCCGATGTTACTCCAAAGCCTAATCCTAAACCGTTGATTCCTTATCCTTCAAGGCTTAACGACCAAAAGCTTCGCGAAAAAGCTAATAATCAAATGTTGAAGTTCCTTCAAATCTTTCAAAGATTACATTTCAACCTTAGCTTCGCGGATGCTCTTCTTCACATGCCAAAGTTTGCTTCTACGTTTAAGAGTCTCCTTAGTAATAATGAGAAATTATTTGAATTGGCAAATACCCCGTTAAATGAGAATTGTTCGGCGGTGCTCCTTAAAAAGTTGCTCGAAAAACTTGGAGACCCCGGCAAGTTTCTAATCCCTTGTTATTTTCCGAAGCTAGATGAATGCTTAGCCTTGGCCGATCTTGGCGCTAGCATCAATCTAATGCCTCTTTCCGTATGGAAGAAGCTTTCGCTCCCGGAACTTACTCCGACTCGCATGACACTAGAGCTCGCAAACCGATCGGTTTCTTATCCGGTTGGTGTTGCCGAAGATGTCTTTGTGAAAGTAAGAAAGTTTCATTTTTTAGCCGACTTTGTTGTAGTTGATTATGATGTCAATCCGCGGGTTCCCCTCTTTCTCGGGAGGCCTTTTCTGAGGACGGCACAAGCTTTAAGTGATGTACACGGTAAAGAGTTAACTCTTCGAGTTAATGATGAAGCCATAACATTTAATGTCGGGCACACTTCGAGATACTCTTATAAATATGATGATGAATCGGTTAATCGAATCGATGTCATAGACGTAACATGTGAGGAGTATGCTCAAGAGGTTCTTGGTTTTTCGGATAGTTCTAAGAGTGGCAATCCTACTCCATCTTTAGATCCTATTATTACTACTTCTTCCCCTATCTCACTCCTTTTGAGGGAGGTGATTTTGTTTTGGAAGAGATCAAAGCTTGTCTTTCAAGTGATTCAATTCCACCGGGAATTGATGATGCCTACTTTGATCTAGAGGGAGACATTCGTCGACTTAAGAAGTTATTAAATGATGATCCATCATCTCCTCTCTCTCTGAAAGAACTTAATTTTGAGGAACTTAAAACGATAAAATCTTCAATTGATGATCCTCCGAAGCTTGAGCTCAAGGATTTACCGTCTCATCTTGAATACGCGTTTTTAGAAGATACTAATAAATTACACGTTATAATTGCTAAAGACTTAAAAGATGATGAAAAGGCTCGCCTTCTAAAGGTTTTAAAGTCACATAAGCGTGCCATCGCTTGGAAAATTTCTGACATTAAGGGAATTAACCCGCAATTTTGTACTCACAAAATATTAATGGAGGATGACTTTAAACCGGCGGTCCAACATCAAAGAAAGGTGAACCTAAAAATTCATGAGGTGATCAAAAAGGAAGTTATCAAACTCCTTGATGCCGGATTGATTTACCCTATCTTTGATAGTCCGTGGGTAAGCCTCGTTCATTGTGTGCCCAAACAGAGGGTATGACCGTTGTAACGAATGAAGATAATGAGTTAATTCCTACAAGGCTAGTCACCGGATGGCGTGTTTGTATTGATTACCGAAAGATTAATGATGCTACTCGTAAAGACCATTTCCCGTTGTCTTTCATGGACCAAATGCTTGAACGTTTAGCAGGGAACGAATACTATTGCTTTTTAGATGGATTTTCTGGATATTTTCAAATTCCTATTGACCCGCAAGACTAAGAGAAGACTACCTTCACTTGCCCTTATGGGACGTTTGCCTACCGACGTATGCCTTTCGGCTTATGTAATGATCTGGGCACGTTTCAAAGGTGCATGATGGCTATTTTCTATGACATGATTGAGGAAACAATGGAGGTCTTCATGGATGATTTCTCAGTCTTCAGGGATTCTTTCTCATCTTGCCTCTCCCATTTAGAAAAAATGCTAAAAAGGTGTGAAGACACTAATTTAGTTCTAAATTGGGAGAAGTGCCATTTCATGGTTAAAGAGGGCATTGTCCTCGGCCATAAGATCTCTAAAAATGGTATTGAAGTAGATAGAGCTAAAGTCGATGTAATAGAAAAGTTACCTCATCCCGCTTTCGTCAAGGGTGTTCGAAGTTTTTTAGGTCACGCTGAGTTCTATCGTCGATTTATTCAAGATTTCTCTAAAATCGACTGGTCGATGACCCATCTTCTAGAAAAAGGTACCCCGTTCATCTTCTTGAAAGAATGTATTGAAGCGTTTGAAACTCTAAAGAATAAATTAACCGAAGCTCCAATTTTAGTTGCCCCCTATTGGGACCTACCATTTGAAATAATATGTGATGCTAGTGATTTTGCGGTAGGAGCAGTCTTGGGGCAATGAAAGACCAAACATTTTCAGCCTATATACTATGCTAGCAAGACTATGACCGATGCTCAAGCTCATTACACTACTATGGAAAAGAATTATTAGTCGTAGTGTATGCTTTCGAGAAATTCCGGTCTTACTTAGTCTTATCAAAAACTATAGTGTATACGGACCACT
>BQNB010017411.1:0-22345 GCA_026074375.1 Tanacetum coccineum | reverse complement strand
GTCTATAATATTTCACCTCTCCATAATATCTAGTTGTTTTTGTTAGACTTTAGTTTGTAACATACCTTCAGCCATGATTATTCAAGCAAGTAGATCCATAACAACAATAGCAGCAAGAATGAGAATGTTTCTGGCCTTTCGCCTATGTTCTGTAATTTTTATGTATCTAGATGGATATCACAAGCACGTAATATAGGCAAGGCTAGGACCCTCTCATTTATGAAAACTTAATCAGTCCCTTCCAACAAGGGATCTGCAAATAACCTCAATGAATGAAATATTTACTTTCCATTATTAAGATCTAGAAAGAATATCACAATCAGTAACAAACTTAATCCAAAAATTTGACAATGCCATAAAATATATGTTCAAAAGTGGTCCACAAATAAGAGATTTTAACATTCTCCCACTTGGACCATGTATATATGGTCAAATATCGTTCTATACGAGTGATTGTGTGTATGACCATAAATTTGATCATCACTTTATTTGTTACTGATTGAACCAAAAAATACTTAAACTAGAAATAATAAATGTATGAATCATAGCGGTCTTACTTCATAGTCGTGTATTTCCTTCCATGAATCACAATACATTTTAATTTCTAATTAAGTATTAAATGAATAATGTTAAGTCATTACGGGTCCACTTTATTGAATAAAATTCCAAAAACAAATTTGCGCAAAATCATAAATGTATAGACATAATATTGAAATGATAAAGGACTAAATGAAATTGATAAGCCCAATACGAGTAACGTGATCCTGAAAAACTTTAGCCGATAATCCCTTAGTCATTGGATCAACGATCATTGACTCGATATTGATGTGCACAATAGAGACTTCCTTTCTTCCAACATGATCTCTAACCTTCAAATACTTTATGTCAATATGCTTGCTGCCATTCCTACTTTTATTGTTCTTGGAGAAGAATACGGTAGCCGAGTTGTCACAAAAGATCTTTAATAGTCTACAAATAGTATCGACGATTCTTAGACCAAATATAAAATTCCTTAACCATAGTGCTTGTGATGTAGCTTCGTAGCAAGCAATGAATTCAGCTTTGATCATAGATGAAGCGATTAATGATTATTTCACACTTCTCCAAGATATACCACCTTCAGCTAAGAGAAAAATGTAACCAGAAGTGGATTTTCTTGTATCTTTACATCCTTTATAATCAGAGTCAAAATATCCAACAACTTCTAGTAAATCAAAACGCCTATATGTGAGTGGGTAATCCTTTGTTCCTTGTAAATATCTTAAAACCTTTTTAGAAGCTTTCCAATGATCCTTTCTAGGATTTCATTGATATCAACTAAGCATGCCAACTAAGAATGTAAGATCGGGTCTGGTGCATACTAAAGCATACATAAGACTTCCAACCAATGAAGCATATGGAACATTTATCATTTCTTCTTCCTCAATTGCATTCTTGGACATTGATCCAAGCTAAAAGTTTCCCCTTTAACCAGTGGTGCTATAATAGATGAACAATTCTGCATCCCAAACCTTTCTAGAACTTTGTTAATGTAAGCCTTTTAAGATAAACTAAGTGACTTTCTAGCTCTATCTTAATGAATTTCTATGCCAGGACATAACAAGCTTCACCCATATGCATTGATCAATGATGTTCTCTACAAAACCAAATGAAGAGACAACATTGTGAAAATTAATATTCCATTATCGAGAAGCCTGCTTTTATCCATATATGTATTTATTTAATTTACAAACAAGTTTGTTATTATCGGGATTGAAAAAGCCTTCTAGTTGACACATGTATACATCTTTCGTAAGATCTCCATTAAGAAATACCGTTTTCACGTCCATTTGATGTAGCTCAAGATCAAAATGAGCTACGAGTGCCATTATTATTCTAAGAGAAATCTTCTTTGAAACTGGAGAAAAAGTTTCATGATTGTCAATGCTTTCTCTTTGAGTGAAACCCTTAGCAACAAGTCTAGCTTTATATCGTTCAATATCACCAATGAATCTCTCTTAGTTTTATAAATCCATTTGCATCCTACTAGAGATACTCTATTTGGTAATGGAACAAGTTCCCAGACTTTGTTCTTAATCATGGATTACATTTCTTCTTTCATGGCATCATACCAAAAAGAAGAATTTCTTGATTCATGGCTTATGAAAACAAAATAGGATCCTTTTTAGGTCTAATATCATAATCAGATTCTTGTAGATATACAACATAATCACTAGGAATGGCTGGTCTTTTTGTTCTTGAGGATCTTCTAACCCCAACTGTTTCTGAAGTAGAGGGGTTCGCGGGTTTAACAACATTTGATTTAACTACATTTGGTTCAACTACATCTGGTTGAATTATATCTGGTTGAATAACATTGAGTTGTTCAAGATGTATTTCTTCTTGTATAGGGTGTTCATTTGGTTATTCCTCAGTATGATTATATTGATTTCCAACCAAACTTTCTACATGTAAAGGTATGTTGGGTTCATCCCTTACTTCCTTAAAATGTAATTGTTGAGTTGAATCACTCCCACTCACTTCATGTTCCTTAAGAAATTTACCATTTCTAGCTTCAAATACTTTAGGAGTATGTGAGGGACAATAGAACCTAAATCCTTTGGAGTTTACCACATACCCAATGAAATAACCACTGACGGTTCGTTCATCGAGTTTCTTTATGTTTTGATTATATATCCTAACATCAACTGGACAACCCCAAACGTGTAAATGTTTTAAACTAGGTTTCCATCCATTCCATAGTTCAAAAGGAGTCTTATGAACAGCCTTTGATGGAACCCTATTTAAAATATACGCATTGGTTTTTAAAGCTTCACTCCATAAGGTTAATGGTAACTTTGAATTGCTTATCATACTTCTAACCATGTCTATTAGTGTCCTATTCCTTCTTTCAGATACACTATTTTGTTGTGGTGTTCCAAACATTATGTATTGATGCACACTACCTTCTTCTTGTAGGAATTTGTTAAATGGACCTGGTGCTTGACCTTTTTTCATGTACCGCCCATAGTATTCTCCACCCCTATCTGATCGAACAATTTTTCTTTTCTTGTCCTTTTGTTTCTCAACCTCTAATTTGAAAATTTTGAATGAATCAATAGCTTGAGATTTTTTAGGTATGAGGTAAAGATACATAAACCTTGAATAGACATCAATAAAAGAAATACAATATTTTTGACTATTTAAGAAAGTGGTAGAAAACGGTCCACAAATGTCAGTGTGTATGATTTAAGTATTTTAGAACCTCTTTTGGCACCTTTAGTGGTCTTGTTGGTAAGTTTGCCTTTTATTAAATCTATACAAGTACCAAGATCGGTAAAATCAAAGGCGGGTAAAGCCCCATCATTTATTAATCTTTTCATTCCTTCAATGGAGATATGTCCTAATCTCCTATGCCAAAGACTTGATGAGTTCTCATTTATAATACATCTTTTTGTGCCATCTTCATGCGTAGTCAAAAGACTATGCTCATAAGTGGGGTCAAGTTCTAATCTATATAAAAAACCATCCAAAACAGCAAAACCAACAATTTTATTATTCTTAAAAAAATTCATCGTTTAAAGATGAGAATTGGTATCGTAACCAATAATAGATAGTTTAGAAAACGAAATCAAATTTATGGAATAAGAAGGAACATAAAAAGTATTTTCAAGATCTAATTGAAAACCGGTCTTTAAAATAAGTCGATAAGTCCCCACTCCTTTAATGTCTAAGTGCATGTAAGGATAACACCCCTAATGCTTGTACTGATGCGAGACCTGATGAACATAATGCTCAAACGGTCTGATCGTTCCCATTGTTCATAGTTGGACTTAACAATTGGCGTACTTGATTCTGTGGGTTTTGGAGGAGCATACTTACGGAGCGCCAGGTCCAGGTCTATACACCCTAATGTCATAAGGACATTTTCTTTCCATTCAGCAAAGTTATCACCTGTGAGCATTGGGGTATTAGCATAATCAAAGAAAGCAGTAGTGGGAAAAACTGCAAATGTCAATTAGATCAAATTAAACTACGAAGCATTTAAAACATAAGTTTGATGGCATATTCTAAACCTTCATATGGGCAGAGGTTGCTTATGCATAGAATAAGCATCACTTCATAAAACAATCAAAATTAAACCATAAATAATTTTCCATGCCCATGGGTATAGGAAAAATAATAATTTTCGTATAAATATGAGAATTGGTATCGTAACCAATAATAGATAGTCTAGAAAACGAAATCAAATTTTTGGAATAAGAAGGAACATAAAAAGTATTTTCAAGATCTAATTGAAAACCGGTCTTTAAAATAAGTCGTACATAGAATAAGCATTTAAAACATAAGTTTGATGGCATATTCTAAACCTTCCTGTGGGCAGACGTTAATTAAGATATATGTAATACAATCACCTCCCCATGGGGCTAAGTAATTACACTAATATACCAGTTCAGAAAAGGGTAGCACTGTTATGCATATATCAACAAGGTTTACTTAAGAGCACATGTCAATAAATATATTTTAGATGTTGTGGCTAATCTAATATATATATGTGAAAACTTTTTTGAACTCCATAAAAATAAAGACCTTCATGAGCCAAATACTCAAGTGTGTTTACTGATGATGAGAGATATATGAATTTCTCAATACGATATTGTCCCAAACATATGTGGTAAACAAAACAAAACTATAAATACTCAACATGTAATAGTTAAATGCACAGCAGATTAAATTTTTTGTTTCTTTCTTATATATCAGTTCTTTGAATCATTATTAGATCCTAATATATTTTTTACTCCATGACTAGTAATTTATAAATCATCATTCGTGACATAATGTCTCTGATCTAACAATGATATATTTATGGGTAAAAAATGCATAAGAAAATAGCATTTAAACATATTTGATTATGTCAAAAGATAAATTCCTTTTTATATAAGAATGCTAAACAATATGACTAAAGTAAGCTCTGATACCAAATGTTAGACTTTAGTTTATAACATACCTCCAGCCATGATTGTTCAAGCAAGCAGATTCACAACAATAATAGCAGCAAGAATGAGAATGTTTCTGGCCTTTCACCTATGTTCTGTAATTTTTGTTTGTCTAGATGGATATCACAAGCACTTAATATATAGGCAAGGCTATGACCCTCTCATTTAGGAAAACTTAATCAGTCCCTTCCATCAAAGGATCTGCAAATAACCTCAACGAATGAACGCTTTCCATTATTAAGATATAGAAAGAATATCACAATCAGTAACAAACTTTAATCCAAAAATTTGACGATGCCATAAAATATATGTTCAATAGTGGTCTACAAATAAGAGATTTTAATAGTTTTTCCTTTTGCTAATCTACATCACGTTTTCGTTCACTGTCTCCTTCCATCTCCATCATAATATCCTAACCCTAATTAAATGTACACAACCATGGAAAACACTACACCTTTTTTAACGGCAAGTTAGTTGTTAGTGATTCGAGCTCACAGTGACATCCAATTTGGTAGTATGCAAGACTCGAACCTTCGTCTTAGGGGATAAACCCCACTCCTTTTTTCGCTACTGAAGGAAAACCCCCACGGAGAGGCTCGAACCTAAGACCTCCCACATGTGGTAACAACCTCCCTAAGGTTACCCTTGGTGGCCATCTGAGCTAGCCCAGATGGTTTGGTAAACACTACACCTCCTCCCATCACCAACATCTCTTATTCAGACAAGCTACAAGCCGTACAACATTCCACTACCACTCTCATCCTGATAAAGCTTGATGTTACGAAAGCTAACTACTCGTCTTGGTCGTTCTTTTTCAAAAATCAAGGTTAGGCTTGGAGGTTCTCGATCACATTCAACATAAGGAAGCTTCCATAAGTGTCGAGTCGTTACCCACTTACTACAAAAGGGTGAAAGGGAGATTTACTCGTAAAATCTTAGATTTTTTTAACTTGTAGTGAGATTATTGTTGCTAGACTTGTTAAGGGTAATTTTAAAACCATATTAGATGCTTAGACTTTCCTTCAAAACGTATTTCATGACAACAAACTACCAAAATAATTGCTCTTCGTAGAGAATTAAGGCTTTTAAGCGTAGGTGACATGACCGTTGATGTATGTTTTGTTAAATCAAATTTATTGTAACACTTTTAGTTGACCTCGGTTCATCGATGCACGATGATGACCTAGTCACGTATGCCCTTAATGGCTTGAGTGTCCATTTTGCTCACGTGGTCGGGATTATCACTCATAGTGACACTTTTCCAAACTTAGATACAGTTAGGTCAATGGTGACCATCGAGGACCGTCTCCTTAAACACAAATCTACATCCTTGAATGACCTAATCAACTCTCTCGACCCCCACTATTTTTCTAGCCAAGAGTAAGAACCTAGACACTAGACCCCGCGACACACGTGATAACACTTCTCAAAATGTGCATTGTCACTTTGCTCGAACGGGTCAAGCCCAACTTGTGCAACTAGTTCATACCCAACAAAAACTTTTAGCCTAATATGGTTTAACAAATAATATAACATAGGCCAAAAGACTGTTACATGCCTAGCAACAACATTTTCACTCTGACTGGCACAATAATCACCCTCAACGCCCCTGGCTTCAGCCCAATACAAGCACCTCATGCCCAACTCTTGACCACTGGTCACAGGCCTAACAACCCGCATCTTTGGCCCAACAACAGGTTTCACAATATAGTCTGGGTTCATTTTTGAGTTACAATGGTCAAGAAACACTTCTCCCGCAAGCATTTAAAACCTTGACTCTTCAAGATTTTAAAGACGTCTGGTGGAACTTGGACACAAGTGCCTATTCACATTTAAATTACAATGCAAATAATCTTAGTAATATTTATAATAAAAGTATTTATCTGCATGTCTTTGTTGGTAATGGTAATTCCATTCCATTTACCAACACGGGCCATAGCTTGTTGTATAACCCTCATCGTCGTCTTCTTCATCTTTACAATGATTTAATTACTGTTAGGAATACGAAAGTATCGGTCACTTCCATTAATATTGTTAGATAGCTCATATAGTAATATTTAGAAACTGAGTAGGCTAGTTAGCCCAAGGCTCGTGGAAAGCCCATGTAAGCCAAGGCCATGACCGGCCATACTAAGTATTTATACCCTTTCCATGCTATGGTAAGGGTGTTGGTTGTTTCATTTTCACACATAGTAATACATGTTTTTCTCTTTCACTTTCTCTCACCAGAAGCAACCTTCCACACTCTTTCTCTCTCTACATTTCTTTATAGTTATTTGTGTGTTTAAAGATAACTTAGATTCTACAATTGGTATCAAGAGCCATGGGGTGATAATCAAGTTCTTGTGTGCGTTTTCTCTTCTTGTTTTTTGTTTGTCCATTTGGTTCGAAGCAAACAAAAAGTTTTCACTTTTTATGGGTTTGAAAACTATAAAGTTTACTACTTTCTTCTTCCTTTGTCTTTGTATTATCTAGTTGTACAAGCAAACCTTGGAAATTACATAAAAATCTTCATTTTTATAAGCTTTGGTTCGAAAAAGTGTTTTTGTGTCCAAAATCTTGATTTGAAAATTTTTATGTTAAAAAGTTTAAAGTTTGTATTTTTAAGGTTCTACTAGAATTAGATAAGTAAGTTGTACAAGAAATTTTGAGTAAAAATCTCAAAAAGTGAGCCTTTTAGTATTTTGGAAAAGTGGAAGTTCGTTTTTGTAGGAGGCGAATTAAGACTGTTCAAGAAGGCCAATTAGTTTTAGTTTTGAAGGCGAATTAGTTCTTGTTTGTCGAAGGCGAATTAGTCAGTTGCAGTAGAAGGAAAATTAGCAATCTGTTGTACAAGGCGAATTAGTTCTTTTTCTCTTGGAGGCGGATTAATTTCAACTTCTCAAGGCGAATTAATCTCCTTCTTAGTTCAAGGCGAATTACTCCTCCTCTTTATAAGGCGAATTAATCATTTTTCCTAGAGGCGAATTAACCATTTTGTCTAAGGCGAATTAATTATTCTTTAAAGGCGAATTAATTCTCTTTTTGAAGGCGATTTAATCCACTTACTTGGAAGGCGATTTAATCCATACTTTGAAGGCGAATTAATCTCTGATTCAGAGGTGAATTGTTCTTAATTTGAATTATAGGGTTTATCTCTTTGGTTTGTAAAATCCCATGAAACGTTATTTTCCCGGTTTAATCAAGAGTTGTAAAACCCCGTGTAATTTCAAGACTTAATACACCTAAAATACATCTTGTAGGTCCTTATAAACAGGATCTGAATGAGCCTAGAATTACTTATAGTCCTTTGAATAAATCCAAAGACACTATAGGAGACAATGACTGTGAATATAAATATTAACGCGGAATATCAATACTTATACCAAGACGAACACAAGAACAAATACTAAAAAATTGCTATTACTATTCTATTTGATTGTGCTTTTCTCAATTCAACTGATGTTGTTTACATATATTCTATGTTACTTTTTAGGGCTTAAGGAACCCTAAACACGTTAAGAGATAATACTTATCTCTTCGTAAATTAACGCTAATTGATAACTATTATTAAAATTACAACAGACTTAAAAGTCTGACCAAGCAGTATTAACTTTAATACTGCCAGACTTAAGTTAATTGCTGGCAGACTGATACTTGCTCTACCCGACTTAATTCTATACTAACAGTACTAACTATTCAGCTTTCAGTTACTAACTATAACTTAAAACAGACTTATTTAATATCTAACCAGTATTTTAAGTCTGTTTTTCAATATTTCTAACAATCCTCCCCTAATTGATCTTCTTTTCATGAAACTTTCAAGTTTTCTTCGTATTTTGGCTTCCTTTGGGCTTTAGAGGATTTGTCTTGACAAAACTTTTGTCTTCAAAAATAATATGTCTTTAAGTCTTCAAAATCTTGACAGAAACTAGTCTTCATAGCACTCCAATCTTGACCTGCAACATAATTATAGTTTTTGGCAAACCTACTAGCCATTAAACGGAATTTGTGGTGTCTTTACATGAGCCGTTGCTTTGGACTAGCCATTGTTTAGGTTTGGTAAGACCATGGTACATTGGTAAACATATGATTTTGAGCAACATCATCAGCTTAAACGGATTTGGTAACTCTTTACCAGCTTGCCGTTTGCTCTGGACGGTAGCCATGCTTTAGTATAAAATACATATGGCTGCATTGATTACCATACATTTTTGGTTAATTGTCAACCATGATGGATTTATTTGAGAGGTCTTTACCAAGAAGACGTTTGATCTTGGACTAGTTAGTTCTTTTGTCTGTTAGACATGGTGAACCAATACCATTTGTTGTGTGGTGGTTTAAGCCAACACGTCAAACCCTTTCTGTCTCTTCTTGATCAGTGATTTGGCTAAAGTCATCATATCAGGAATCTTCAAATTCTTCTAGGTGTTTTAAAAATTGATCAGCTCCAAAAGCCATAGTGCTTTCTTCTTCAGTTTCTACCTTCATATCCAACAGTTGTGAGAGCATTCCTTGGACAAGTAGGGTATTTGTTTTCTTACATGCTAGGAATGACTAGTCCATTAACTACTTGTCATGATAGTATGTACCCCTGCAGGAACTATGTAATTTCCAAGCTAATAATCTTCCAGTTAAGTTGTTATCACCAAAAAGTCTAGCGTGTGTCACCTTGTTCTAAACATTATTATCAGATATCCCCAAAGCATCTTATCAGAGCCTTTAGTATTTCATCTTGATATTTTTCCATTACAAGTTCATAGACAGCCTTCAAGTCTTCTCTGTCAAAGATTGATAGGACTCCCATCAAGGTGCGGAAGAATCTCTTATTTCCATTACTCCTTGTTACCCTATTCATATAGTCATCTTCCAAAGGTTTGGTTGGATCAAATTGAGGTTTAGTTGTGAAGTAAAATGACTGCCATTCAACAATGGGATATTGATGATCAAGAACTAACATCTATCACTTTTATCCTCATAGGAAGCTATATGTAAGCAGATCTTTAAGTCTTCTTCTTCTTCTTTGTGAGAACAGAGATATAACTTTCTTTTTTGCTTTTAGCTTCCTTCTTGTGCCTAACTTCCTTTTCTTTGCTCCTTCTTCCTCTTAACCTCTCTATGGACTGAGTCAACTTCTGTTCTTCTCTTTTATCAGCGAGCCTTGCTCATTCATCCTTCTGATGCTCTTTCATCTTTTGATTAATAGCAACAAAAGTCTGAATCTTGTTTCTTATATTCTCTCATACAAGACTGGCTCTCCTCAAAGGATTTAGATTTAACTCAGCATGCTTCTTATTTGCAACATGTTTCAGATAAGTGATCATCTGATTTCTAAGCTGAGATATTGTTGGTGGCTTGTTTCTGATAGCAGCATATCTTTGTTCTGCAAGAAACTTCCTTTGGGCAGCAATTGTGTCATGTAGAAACTTTGCTCTATCCTCAATTGAATATTGCTCCCTCTTCTTGTTGAATCTTTTTGCAAGAATCTTGACTGCATTACGTCTTGCTTGAATGTAGTAAATTCAGTTTGTAAGTGCTTCTTTTGCAGCTTCTCCTCTTGCTCTACAATCTTTCTAGCCAGAAGTGCTTCAAGATCTAATTTGTCTTTGTGTTTCAGCATCCATTGTAGCTTGCAATCTTTGAGCTGCCTCTAAACCTGCTAGCTCTTGAAGCTCTTGCTCTCTTGATTTCTTTGATGCTTGAACTTCGGCTTGAAGGTCTTCTTCAGTCATTGGATCTTTTCCTTCTCTCCTTTGGACTCTTTCTGTCTCACCAGTATTAAGTTCAGCTGAAGGTGTACTACCAGTATTAACTTGAGCTGAAGGTGTACTACCAGTATTAACTTGAGCAGTATTAACTTGAGCAGAAGGTGTACTACCAGTATTAACTGGTCTTTCAGCAGGTTCTTCAAAATCTAAGACCTTGGTAGGAGTTGTTGTAGATTTAGGTTTCCTTTTGTAAATCTTGCTACCAGGAGGGGCTTGTGATCCCTTAAATCCTTCAGAAGCTACATTAGTTAAGATTTGTGCAGCCTCTAGAGTAGAAGGACTTATTTGTTCTGCTTGAGCCTCCCCTGAATCCTTGCTCTTTTCAGGAGTAGCAAATTTATTTCCTTGATCTGTTTAAGAAGGAATATCTTGATCCTATCCTCTTCATCCTTAGTTTCCTTTCTTTTTCTTTTCTGCCTCAACTTATTTTTTAGCTTCTTGACCTTCTTTATCAGCTGTAGGACTGCTGTTCCAAGAGTCTGCTTAGTGTCACTCAGTTCCTTTTCTAAGGATTCTACTCTTGATTCCATCCTAGGTACAATTTCCAGCAGGTTTCTAAGTTGCTCACTTTCTTCACTAGTTCTAGATGTTTGAATCTCAGGTTTATGTGAAGGTGGTGGAGACATATGATAAAAAGGTTCAAATGATGGACCTTCTGTTTCATTATATGGAGGTGATGGAATTTGAGGAGATGGTGGATGAGTTGGTTGGGTGTCAGGAATGGTAGTGGTGGGTGGAGATGAAAATGTTATTGGTGGAGGAGATTGTACAGGTTGAGTAGGAGGTGGTGAAGATGTTAGTTGTACACTTGATGGTTGAGGGGGTGGTGTTGTAGATTGTACAGGTTGAGTAAGTGTTGGAGGTGGTTGTGATGATGGAGGAGTTGATGTTATAGGTGGAGTAGGGATTTGTACATGAGATGGTGTAGGAGTTGGTACAAGCTGAGATGATGTTGGAGCAGCACTTGGTTGAGGTTGACCTGCATCAATGGTTAGCATAGCAGGCAACAATGGTCTATGTATCCCTTGAAAACTTCTTTTCATATTTCCAAAAATCTTTTTGGTTAATAATACAGGGACAAAAAGGTTTTTGTTTTCAGTTTGTACATTCAAAATCATTTGAAGAAAACGAGGGTACATTAAAAACTTTGATTTGCTTTTTAAATTTGAGATCATTCCATCAAAGATAAGTTTTGAAAAGTTAAAGTCTCTTCCAGTGGAAAGACAGATCAAAGCAGTGGCAATGTTGCTACCAAACTGATCCCATCCTCCACTTTTGGAGCTTATACAATGAAGAATGTGATGGATTAAAAATCTCCATTGGGGTGTAAACTGACTTTTCCAAAATGTAAAAGTTCTGTCATTTACATACCCAATATTTTGTAATCCTGCAAAAATCTCTTCATTTTGCAACATGTTAATCCCTGAAGCATCTGCTAATTGGAGTTGCCTCCTAACAGACTCTTCAGTGATTGTATATTCAATAGAATCTATAGTTGCATTAAGTTGTTGAGTCCCATCTGCAAGTGTTCTGGCAGTTGCAGTCTGCCAAAACTGCTTGACAAGGGAATCGTAGATAGGTGGATTGTGAGTGAGAGCATACCTCAATTTTGAGCGTCTGAGGAAATCCACTATCTCTGTGTAACCAGCACTCTCAGCAGGTTTGAAAGAAAACCCACTTGCTTATGCTTATACTCTAATACTTGGAGTTGCGCCATTAAAGATTTGGTGAAAAATATTTTGAATCTATTAAAATTCGTATGGTGATGGGACGTTTGAAATATAGGTCTGGTAACGTGAGAGTAATTTTACTGATTGTCTTTTGTACGAGAGGATCTTTATAGAATAAGGCTAATAGGGTTTTAAATAGTGATTAAGGATGAAAGAGAAAATATTCCTTTATCCCTATTTATTTACTCTATCAGCGGATTTAGGCGGCCTTAAAAGATCTTCAACGGTTATATTTGAATAAAATAAATTGTTTTATTTCAATCGTATTAGTGTTAGCGACCGACTTAAAAAATTGCACTACAGATTATAATAGTCAAACCACGTTTTAATTAATGACTCACCAGACTTATACGTATTTTCAACTAGTTTTTTTAATTATATTTACAGCAAGTTGACCACAACATCATTACTTACAACCAATTTGCATCCAATTAGCAAGTGACAGCTGGCATGTCCTTTTTCATGTCCAAGTTGAGCCTGCAACATCCTTTCCAACTCCAAGTAGTACCTGCAAAGTTAGTCTATACAAGAAAGGCAATTCTAATCTAACTTATACTTAGCAGAATTAACCTAAGATAACTACCAGACTTAATACTTAACTACCAGTATTAAGTGGTTACCAGTTTTAACTTTTACACTAGCAGACTTAATACTAAGCTACCAGTATTAAATCTCTATATTACCAGAAATAATCCTAAATTATACTACCAGAATTAATTCTAACTTATACTACCAGGATTAAATCCTAAATTATACTACCAGAATTAATTCTAACTTATACTACCAGGATTAATTCTAAGTCTAGATTATACTATTTTACATAAAATTTACACTTTTTCCTCCCCTTAAATGTAGCTTATGGGTTTACCATCCCAATGTTAACCAGCAAGAAATTAAACCTTGGACCATCAAATGGTTTGGTTAACAGATCTGCTACATTTAAGTCCGTGTGAATTTTCTGCACTTGTATCAGCTTCTTCTCATAGCAATCCCTAATGAAGTGATGCCGTATCTCAATGTGCTTCGTCTTTGAGTGATAGACAGGATTCTTGATTATGCAAATGGTGCTTTGATTATCAATATGGATAATGGTGTTCATGAAGTTGAAACCATAGTCCAATAATTGATTTTGCAGCCATAGCACTTGACCACAGCAGCTTGCAGCAGCTACATACTCAGCTTCAGTTGTTGAAGTAGCCACTATTGTCTGCTTTTTGCACTGCCATGAGATTAACCTCCTTCTAAGAAATTGGCAGCCACCAGTTGTTGACTTCCTATCAAGGTTGTGCAGAGCATATTCACTGTAACGAATAAAGCAACTAAGTTAGTGGAGATTCTCTTGATACCATAGCCTAGCTTTGGTTTTCATTGATTACTTGAAAATCCTCTCTTGTCTGCATAGAGATGGGACACCTTTGGGGGTTACTTGAAATCGCGATACAAGCACAAATGCTACATTAATATCAGCTTGAGGCTTTTTCTGTCAGTACATAAGATTCCTATCTAGGATCTATATAGATGTAAATCCACATCAGGACCTCCTTCATCTTGAGCCAAAGGGGCCTTTGTTTCCATAGGAGTAACTGCAGACTTCACACTAACAAAGTCAAACTTCTTCAGGATCTCAGCAACATACTTGTCTTGAGATATAAAGATCCCTTCTTGGCTTTGCTTGACTTGTAAACCGAGAAAGAATGTAAGCTCTCCCATAGCACTCATTTGAAACCTCCCTTTCATTAAGGCTTCAAATTCATCACTCCAAGACTTCTTTGTAGATCCAAAAATGATATCATCTACATAAATTTGAACTAGAATGATATCCTTTTTGTCCTTCTTTATGAATAGAGTCTTGTCTATGGTTCCCCTTTGATAGCCATGCTTCTCTAAAAAGGTAGATAGAGTAGCATACCAAGCTCGAGGAGCTTGATGTAGCCCATACAAGGCTTTAACAACCTTATACACTTTCTTGGGGTGATCTGGATCAACAAAACCAGGAGGTTGAGAGACATAAACATCTCTTCCATAGTGCCCATACAAGAATGCAACTTTCACATCCATTTGATAGACTTAAACCCCATTTATGGTGGCAAGGCTAAAAATTAACCTTATGGCTCCAACCTTGCCACATGTGCAAAACCTCCATTATAGTCTATCCCTTCTTCTTGCCTATGACCTTGAGCTACCAGCCTTGCTTTGTTCCTGACAACTACTCCCCTCTCATCCTTCTTGTTCTTGTATACCCATTTAGTTCCTATCACCTTAGCACCATTGGTAAAATAAACCAAGGACCCATATTGTTGATGCTTTGAAACTGCAACAGTTCTTCTGTTAGTTCAACCAGCTTTCATCTTCAAGGGGCTTTTCTGAGACTTTCCTTGGTATCAGATTGAGATAAAAAGCAAGCAAATGACAATGGTTGTTTTGATTCTCTTTATGATTGCTTCTTTGCTGTGCTTGTATGTAGCTCACTAGAGCATGAGCTTTAGTGATCTTCTTGAGAGAGCTTCTAGTCTGAACAGGTGTATTGGGATCTCCAAGGATTTGACTTTGAGGATGAGCATTGTGAATCCTCAGAGTGTGGTTTGTACTGACATCTACCTCATCTGGTAGATTGTTGAAATCAGTAATAATCCCATCATCATCATAAGAAGCCTTTTCAAAGATACCTTCACTTGATTTATCATAAATCCTTATTTCAGGCATCTCATCATCATCTGCATCAGAGAAGACCTCTTCTTCATGATCAGCACTAGGAGAGATAGCTTCAATATTGCCAGAAGTAACTTCCTCAAAACCAGTATTAAGATCCATACCAGTATTAACAGGAGTAGTATGTAGGTGTTGTTTGCATGTATGGTCCTAAGTGCTTTAAAGCAAGAGCCATCCAGCTCTTTTCTAAAGGTCTAATGTCATCAGCAAGACTTGGATTATGTGGGTGTTGTAGTATGATGGCTTCTTTGTAGCAAGCTTTTCAGAAACCGCTGCTTTTCTAGTTGCTCCAGTCAAAGATGTAGAAGAAACCACCATCAGGTCTGCAGCCTCCTCAGTCTGCACATCTATATCAATGACCTCTTTTGAACTGCAGGAGGGTTAGCCTTGATTTTTGCAAAGAGATAGGTTATATAGTTCATTGAGTATGTAAGATAGTCTAACGCAAACGTACCAATTTGGCCTTAGTCCCTGTATATTGGGTTCTTCCTCAAGAAGTTGACATTGAAGGTTTACTTCAACCTTTTGTTACTAAATTATAAACCTAAAGGCTTTACAGTTCACAGACGTATCCTCAACAAGAAAAACCCTCATCAATTTTCCATCAAATTTCCTAGTGGGCTAAGAGTATTGAGAATGGTAACATAGTCACCCAAATTGGTCTTATGTAGCTAAGGATTGTGTTTTGTGGCCCAAACAAAAGCTCATAAGGAGTTTGGTTTCTAAGGCTGGTCACTCTTACCCTGTTGAAGGTTATTAGCAAGCAGTATTGATGCTGTGCCCAAAAAGTGGTAGGTAAGTTGTGACGTCAGTAGCATAGTCCTAGCAAAGCCTATATAAGGGTCCCTATTCATTCTCCAGTTTCCTCTCTTTTCTCTTCTGCCTTAACTTATTTTCTAGCTTATTGATCGTCTTTCATTCAACTGTAGGTACTGTTGTTCCAGAGTCTGCTTAGTGTCCACTCCAGGTCCTTTTCTCAGGATTTCTACTCTTGATTCCAGCCTTGATACAAGATCTTGCAGGTTTCTAAGTTGGACTCACATTTCTTCACATTAGTCTAGATGTTTGAATCTCAGCGTTCAATGTGTATGGTGGTGGAGGACATATGATAAGAAGGTTTAACTGATGGTCTTCTATATCATTATTTAGAGGTGATGGAAATATGAGGGAGATGGTGGATAAGTTGGTTGGGTAGTCAGGAATGTAGTAATGGGTGGAGATGGGCATCGTTATTGGTGGGAGAGTTAGGTGTACAGGTTGGGATAAGGAGGTTGTGAAAGATGTTAGTTGTACACTTGATGATGAGGGGGGGGTGGTGTTGTAGATTGTCTAGGTTTGAGTTTATGTTTGTGTTAGTTGAGGTGGTTGTGATGATGGAGGAGATGATGTTATAGGTGGAGTAGGGATTTGTACATGAGATGGTGGGAGTTGGTACAGGCTGAGATGGTGTTGGAGCAGCACTTGGTTGAGGTTGACCTTCATCAATGGTTAGCATAACAGGCAACAATGGTCTATGTATCCCTTGAAAACTTCTTTTCATATTTCCAAAAATCTTTTTGGTTAATAATACAGACACAAAAAGGTTTTTGTTTTCAGTCTGTATATTCAAAATCATTTGAAGAAAACGAGGGTACATTAAAAACTTTGATTTGCTTTTTAAATTTGAGATCATTCCTTCAAAGATATGTTTTGAAAAGTTAAAGTCTCTTCCAGTGGAAAGACAGATCAAAGCAGTGGCAATGTTGCTACCAAACTGATCCCATCCTCCACTTTTGGAGCTTATACAATGAAGAATGTGATGGATTAAAAATCTCCATTGGGGTGTAAACTGACTTTTCCAAAATGTAAAAGTTCTGTCATTTACATACCCAATATTTTGTAATCCTGCAAAAATCTCTTCATTTTGCAACATGTTAATCCCTGAAGCATCTGCTAATTGGAGTTGCCTCCTAACATACTTTCAGTGATTTGTCTATTCATTAGAATTATGAGTGCATTAAGTTGTTGGTCCCATCTGCAAGTGTTCATGGCAGTTGCAGTTGCCAAAATGCTTGGAAACGGGAAATCGTAGATGAGGTGGGATTGTGGAGTGTGAGCATACCTCAATTTTGAGTGTGTCTGAGGAAATCCACTATCTCTGTGTAACCAGCACTCTCAGCAGGTTTGAATAAGAAACCCACTTGATTATGCTTATCACAATACTTGAGTTGCGCCATTGAAGGATTTGGTGAAAAATATTTGAATCTTTAAAAATTAGTACTGGTGATGGGACGTTTGAAATATTAGGTCTGGTAGTGAGAGTAATTTTACTGATTGCTTTTGTGAGAGTAATTTTAATGATGACTATTCTACCAGACTTAACTTCTATACTAACAGTACTAACTATTCAGCTATCAGTACTAACTATAACTAACAGACTTAACTTTAATACTAACAGTATTAAGTCTATTTACAATATTTTCCTAACACATCTCACTTTAACACAATTACTTCTTATCACTGTCCGATCAACAAGTAATCTTATCACTGTCCGATCACATACCAACAAAGTAGCAATGTCTACTCTTGTTAAATTCATGATACTCTCTGGTGCTGACAATCGTCCACCAATGTTGGAAAAACATCTGTATGATTCCTGGAAAAGCAGAATGGAACTTTACATGCAAAACAGAGAACATGGAAGAATGATACTTGAATTAGTTGAACATGGTCCACTCATTTGGCCTACGATTAAAGAAAATGGTGTCACCAGGACAAAAAAATACGAAGAGTTGTCTGCAACTAAAAATTTTCAAGCGGGTTATGATCTCAAGGCAACTAATATCATTCTTCAAGGACTACCATCTGATGTCTATTCTCTCGTTAATCATCACAGAGTTTCCAAGGATCTATGGGAAAGAGTTCAACTACTAATGCAAGGTACCTTATTGACAAAGCAGGAAAGGGAGTGTAAACTGTATGATGCATTTGATAAGTTTGCTTACATCAAAGAGGAATCACTTCATCAGTATTACTTGAGATTTACTCAGTTGTATCAAATGACTTTGAACATATTACAGATATGAAATTGGAGGGAAAATTCAAGTCAATAACCAAGTTTCTTAATCAGTCTTTCCTTCCCACTGAATGGAGGTAAGTTTGAACTGATAGTCCAAACTTATAAGAGATTTGCATACCATAAACTTTGATCAGCTCCATGCATATCTTGAACAACATGAACTCCATGCAAATGAAGTCCGTATTATGCGTGAACGCAATCAAGATCCACTTGCACTAGTTGTTAATCATCAAATGACACCATCACACTTCAACACTTATCAATCCTCATACAACAATCTTCAGTTCCAACAACAGTTTTCACCATCTTAGTCTCCTCAATATGGATCAATTCATCCTACACAACATTACTCAACTACTTATCAATCTACACCTCATGCAATCACTTATCCGTCAACACCGCATCCTAATGCTTACTCATCCACAGTACATCAAGATGCTTGTACACAACCATAATCCATTCCTCAAATTGAATATATTGTCTCCATAGTTAATCAACAAACACATCTGGCTGAATTTCCTCAGATAGACTCCGGTCTAGCAGTCTCTATGTTTAAGCAAAGAGATGACCCTATTGATGCCATTAACAAAATGATGTCATTTCTGTCTACTGTTGTCTCATCTCGTTTCCCTACTACCAACAATCAGCTAAGAAATTCCTCCAACCCAAGACAACAAGCAACTATTCATGGTGGAAGGGTGACTGTTTAACCAGTTCAGGGGACACAAAGTTCATTTGCTGCTGGTACTTCTGGAACAAGGGCTAACATCTCAGGAATAGGTCGGAATAATTCAGGTCAACAAAGAGTTGTGAAGTGTTTTAACTGCTAAGGGGAAGGTCACATGGCAAGATAGTGCCCAAAGCCAAAGAGGAAAAGGAATGCTACATGGTTTAGGGATAAAGTTCTTCTGGTTGAAGCACAAGGATCTGGTAAAGTTCTGAATAAGGAGGAATTGGAATTTTTGGCAGACCCTAGAGTTGCAGAAGGTCTAGTTACACAGACGGTCATTACACACAATGCAACTTATCAAGCAGATGATTTGGATGCATATGATTCTGACCATGATGACTTCTCTACAGCCAAGGCAGTTCTTATGGCCAATTTATCTAGTTACGGATCAGATGTTCTCTTTGAGGTACCTCACTTCGAAATCACTCATAATGATATGCTTAATCAAAGTGTGCAAGAGATGCAGTATTCTAAACAAACTCATATTGTGAATTATCCAAAGGATGAGATAACAAGTGATAACAATATCATTTCTTATTCTCAGTATCTGCTTGAAACACAAAATGCAACTGTTCAGGATACAAATTCTTCTGCACAACAAGATGCCATGATATTATCTGTGTTTGAACAACTGTCAAATCAAGTAACTAATTGTAACAAGGTCAATAAGGACAATCTAATTGCTAATGAATCCTTATCTGCTGAGCTTGAAAGATACAAAGAACGGGTAAAATTGCTAGAAGAAAGACAAAATGTGGATTTAAGTACTCGAGAAAAGTTTATAATGGATGATATAATTCAGGAGAAAAATGAAGTGTTTGCTGATTTTAAAAAAGAAATTAACTATCTTAAACAAACTCTTTCTAAACAATCAAAGGAAAAGGAATTGTTAACAAAAACATTTAATGTTTTCAAAAATAAATCCAAGGAAAAGGAAGCTAAGAATATTGATAAAGAAATTGCTTTGGAAAAAAAGTTAAAGAACTAGACAATATTGTTTGTAAAATGGGTCAATCCGCGCAAACTGTGCACATGCTCATGAAACCACAAGTTTTCTATGATAACAACCTGAAACAAGCTCTTGGTTTTCAAAATCCTTTCTATCTTAAGAAAGCTCAGCATATTAGGCCAATGCTTTATGATGGTAGTGTTATTGCTAAGGAAACCAATGTGATTTCAATTACTGATTCTGAAGAGACTTTGATGCTTGAGGAAGAGAGTCGATCTAAAATCCTTTTAAAACAAAGTGATCCAATGGTCTTAGAAAAGAAAGTTAACATTAAACCAATTAATTATGTTGAGTTAAATTGATTATCTGATAGTTTTGGCAAATGTTTTGTCCCACAACAAGAACTGTCTGATGAACAAGCTTTCCGATTACAAAATTCACACCATAATACTGACCAATCTGCTTCTTCGCATGTCAAAATTAAGGCTCCTCAGGAACTTCCTAAGGTAAGCCTGGTTAATACAAACCTTAAAAAGCTTAAATACCATCTTAGCCAATTTGATAATGTGGTGAAAAAGTGGATCACGTCTGATGCTTTAACAGAAGGGGAATGGAGGTTCGAACACACTAAAGCTGTTTTTCTAAAAATAATTAATTCCATTTGAAAAGACCTTAAAAGACATATTTAATGTTTTTGATAAAGATCTTTTAAATGAGGTAACAGAAGTACAAAAAGTTTTTAACCAGATGGAAGCTGCGGTTCAACAGTATTTTGTAGACAAACAGTGCTTTGAAATTCAAAAGATACATTTTTTTATTGAAACGATCGACTCTTGGATCAGAGTTGTGAATTCTTCGTTGGATAAAAATACTTCTGTGAATGAGAATTCTTCTAGTACTATGAATGATTCTGTGAATTATGTGGAAATGTGCAACAAGTGTCTCAAACTTAAAGCTGAGCTTATCAAACAACACAACATGGTTGAAAAAGATGACTATCATAAACTTTCAAAAAGATTTTCTAAACTTGAACAACACTGCATTTCTCTTGAAATTGCAATGCAACTAAATAAAGAATTTTTTCAAAAGAATAACACATCTGTGAACCAAACTAAACATTTATTTGATCAATTGTTTGAATTGAACAATTTGAAAGCTGAGCTTCAAGCAAAAGACACAACAATCAAGAAGTTGAAAGCAAACATTAAACGTTTGAATAAAAGTTCCACCACAAACAGTGTGAAAAATGACATAGATGAGATTGAGACCATCAATATAGAACTGGAACATAGGGTGACAAAACTTATTGCTGAGAATGAACATTTGAAACAGACTTATAAACAACTCTATGATTCAATTAAACCATCACATGTTCGGGCTAAAGAACATGCTGAATCATTGGTCAATCAATTAAATCAAACGTCTATCGAAATTACTGATTTAAATGCTCAACTCCAGGAAAAGGTTTTTGTCATAACAACATTAAAAAATGATCTTAGGAAATTCAAAGGAAAAGACATAGTTGACAATGCTGCCCAAATGTTAAATGCTACCACTATTGCTCCAGGATTATATAAGCTTGACCCGGTAACTTTGGTTCCTAAGAATAAGAATAATAAGGAAACTCACATATACTACCTTAAGCACACTATGGAACAAGCTATTATTCTTAGGGAGATAGTTGAACAAGCCAAATTACTAAACCCTTTAGATAGTTTATCTTACTCTGCCTATAAGTATGTTAAGCTAATTCAAGAGATGCTAAGATATGTTAGAGATACTTGCCCTAATATTCACAAACCTAGTGAGAAATTAGTTGCTGTCACGCTTATCAACAAAAAGAAAATGGTTAGGTTTGCTGAACCCGTCATACCATCAGGAACATCCCAAAAATAGTTAGGCTCTTCCCAAACAAAGACCAAATAGACCACTAACAATTCTGTGTCAACTTCTATAGGAGTAAGCCGGTTTACTAAATCTAGCAGGTCAAAGTCTACAGAAAATACAAAGAATGATAGGATCCTGAAGATTTCAAATAGTACCCAGAAGTAGAATAAAGTAGAAGACCACTCTAGGATAGTCAAGTCTAGTTTGAATAAATTGAATTATGTTGTTGAACCATCTGGAAATGCAAATGTGCCGCATTCCAAATTAAATACAAATTCTGAGCTAATGTGCGTTAAATGTAATAGTTTTATGTTTGATGCTAGACATGAATTGTGTTTTCTTGAATTTGTTTCTGATATGAATGCGAGTTCTAAATCTAAGTCTGTTAAGAAAGCAAGAAGAATGGAAACATACAGGAAAAGTGTTTACTAAAATTGGATATAACTGGAGACCCATATGAAGGACTTTCACTTTAGTCGGAAATACGTGCCCTTTAACTAGGATTACCGCCACTAATAAAGTACCTCTTAGGGAACCCATTCCTCTAGAAGTAATTGTA
>BQNB010017410.1:0-69985 GCA_026074375.1 Tanacetum coccineum | reverse complement strand
TACATGAAATTAAAAGCAAACGCGTACAACACTAAAATAAATTGTAGATTTATTGACGTCGTCAATGACTTGAAAACACGGGGTGTTATAGCAGACTAGCTATTTTATACTAAGGCATATAGTGGCTTAACTAGTGGGCTACTTTAAGCAAAATTAAGCTGGCAAACAGGTGAATAAGCTAAGATAGGCCCTACACCGCACCTAATAAGCAAAATTAACCAAAATAAGCCAAGCAAAACAAGCAAAAAAGCAAAATTAAGCAAATAAGCAAAGGGCTAAATCAGCATACACAACGGTCTAGGGGATAACTTTTGGGCTTTTTTTTAAGCACCTAGAGGGGACCTTAAGGCTTAATGAGCTAAGTGAGCTTAAAGTAGCTTATGGGCTATCTAAAAAAGCCAAAGAAATTAAAGTTTGAAACAAAGATAAGCTAGGAAAAAGGGCTGAGAAAAGTGGTTGTCACAAAGATTGGCTACTTTTGGTTTTTTCTAAAAAGACAGCTAGGCTATAGCAGCCTAGAAAATAAGCTAGAAAATAAAATCCAAAATGAAAATCAAGTCAAAACAGATGGAGTTTGACACCAAAGGAGCTTATGCTCAAAATTTTAAGCTCTAAAAACAATTTAAACTATCTGAAAAAAAAGATTTGAAAAGGGCTGTTTTAAAACTTGAAATACACTTAACCAGTTTTGACAGATTCTTATAAAACAAAAGTAAAAGAACAAAAGACCTAGAATACTGCATTTAGGACATAAAAACAACACTAAAACTAGTTTCAAAAGTTGGTTTTGAAAACTAAATCAAGTAAGTACTTATGAAGCTGCTTCGTCAAAACAGTTTCAAAGGACCTTTTAGAAAAACTTAAAAACAAACAATTAGACCTAAAAACTTTTCAAAACAGATTAAGACCAACTCAAAAAGGCTTGCCAAAGTTGACAGAATGACCCAAAGGTTTTTAAATCAAATTCGACCCACTTTGGCACCTTGTGCCAAACACCCCTTTAAGTTTTTGAATCTAATTTTTAAGCTGATTAAAGGTGATTTAAGCCAAAAGTTTTGAACATAAATGATAAACAAGCAATGTAAAGCAGAGATAAGCAAAATCTAAACAAAGATAAGCACTATAAATAGCAAATAAACAAATGAGCAGTTAAATCAATTTAAGACAGTTTTAAGGTGAAAACTTAAACTAAAGACATATAAGCATTAAACAAAGATAAACAAGCATAAATAACTAAAATAAGCACAAATAAGCTGAAAGTAACAGTAAATAAGCACTTAAACAGTAAGATAAGCAAAATATGAAAAATGGAAATTTACAAAGGTCCTATTCTTTTGGCAATGAAATAAGCTCTCAAACCAGCTTATACAAACCTATGTGCTTCCCATGAAGCTCTAAACCAAGGCCATCCACAATAAACCTTGCTCCTTTGCTTTGACAAATTTTGGATTTTTTTGTGATTTTTGAATTTTTTGACAGAGTAAAAAACAAACTTATATATAGGCTTTTAATGGCTTAAAAGCTTATATATGAGCTTAAACAACAGTATTTAAAGACAATTAAGGTAAATGCCAAATATTTAAAGGAAACTTAAATTTTCATTAACTTAAAGAAAATACAATGCAAGAAATTTAAAGACATAAATTTAAATGACAATTAAAGTAAATTGCAATATTAAAATTGGTACAAATCTGTTAATACAAATACATGGACTTAACAAAATTCGACAAAAAGCTAATGAATTACAAAAGCCTATATTTATACTAATTCTAAGGTCTTGAGTCTTGTGCTTCTTTAGTGAGAGGCTTCAAAGCTGTGCTTGTTGTGTGAGAGAAAGTCTTCAAAGTTAATCTCAACCATTGAATGATCTTGGTACCCAAGTCTTTTGATCTTGTCCATTAAACGCTTGTCTTCTTTCCTTGTCCAATAAAATCTCTCAGGATTGCCAAGGTGTTCAAGAGGCCATGTGGGGTGGGGTTTGGTGAAATGGTGATGTTTTTGGAGTGAAGTGAACATTAAACGAGGTGGGGGAAAGGGACAGGGGAGATGACAGGGGTGATTGGCGGGAAAAATAGGTTTAAGTTATACAGGGTATAACTTTGGAGAGTTGGCAAAATTGGTCCTTGAGTTTGATAAGTAATATTACACCGGTGGTCCTTGTGGTGTATAATGTTTGGGAAATTAGCAGGATTGGTCCTCAAAGGTGTTTTGTATTATTGCAAAGTTAGTCCTTTTGGACTAATGGCAGTTAATATGTGAAATGGGCTTGGGTTGGCAGTTTGGGCCTTTTGAATATTAAAAGGGACTTTGGGCTGGTTTGGTATACAAAAGGAAATGGGCCTTTTGGTCTTCATAAATGCACTAATGGGCTGGACCGGCCCATTAGATGGGTACGGGTGGGCCCATTAAGTATTCTTCGATTTCGACTTTGACTTTGACCTTTGTCTTTGTCGGGGTTGACTTTGACTTTGACTTTTGTTGACTTTGGCTTTTTCACGCATTTCCATTCCGTGCTCGGTTTTGTCCGTTTTGGCTTGATTTTTTGTCCTTTTGTCGGATATCCATTTCCTGCACAATATAAGTGAAAACATACAAATACAATGTATTTTTGGTACGTTTTTGGTCATTTAAGGCCGGTTTTAATAGAAAATGGTATGTGTAATTAAGCACATACCAGTGCACGTTATCAAGCACGACCTACAGTCAAACACCTCAAAGTGGTCAAGCGGATCTTTCGATACCTAAGACAGACTTATAACATGGGTCTGTGGTACTCGAAGGATTCCGACTTTGAACTAATTGCATATTCAGATGCAGACCATGCAGGGTACCATGATGACTGTAAAAGCACATCCAGAGGAATTCAATTTCTAGGAGATAAGCTAGTCAGTTGGTCGTCCAAGAAACAAGGTTGTATAGAAATGTCCACTGCGGAAGCTGAGTACGTATCCATGTCTGCATGTTGTGCTCAAGTCATTTGGATGAGAACGCAACTACTAGATTATGGATTTTGTTACAAAAAGATTATGATGTATTGTGATTTAAAGAGCGCTATTACTATTTCATGCAATCCAGTATAACATTCGTGTACAAACATATCAACATCCGTTACCATTTCATAAAAGATCATGTTGAACAAGGTACAATCGAACTATACTTTGTCGGGACAAAATACCAATTGGCTGATCTATTTACTAAAGCCCTTCCCAAGGAAATGTTTGAGTACTTAGTTTACAGAATTGGTTTTAGATGTATGACTCCAACTGAGTTAGATCGTCTAGCAAAGTTATCTTCTTGAGTGCAAGATCATACATCAATCATATGTAAATAAAATTCAAAAACAAAATACAAAATTAAAAAATAAAAATCTCAATTTTTTTAAACAATGAAAACACAAAATTTAAAAAATGAAAAAGCCAAAAATAATTTCTTATTAATTTTTCAAAATACAAAAACACAAAAACATAAGTTATTGATGCAATCACATGTCTCCTCAAATTTTACAGTTTTATGATGCTATTTTTTTAACGTATCTTTGAAAGCTTTCAATGCATCATGAACTGATGGGGAGTTAATCATATTTCAAAATGAATTATCACTGGTAAAACATGTGTTTGTAAATAGTTCCATTCACAAAAATAGAAATAATTTTTCAAAACATCATCTTTGAAAATTCACAAGTGTGTACAGAACTGCAAAAAATAACTAACCCTCAAACAATTTTATAAAAAAGGAAGAAATTCTTGGAAGGATATTTATTCGAGAGAGAGTTATAAATTTTTTCGTAAAACATCATCCTCAAAAAATCAAAAGTTTGAAAATAATTGCAAAAATAACTATCTTTCGAACAAATTTTATTCAAAAAAGGAAGAAATTCTTGGGTGGGTATTTATTCGAGGGGGAGTTATAAAATTTTTCGTACATAAACGGAATTCATAAAGGTCAAAAATATCACAAGGGATTAACTGTGAAACGGGATCTAACTCCAAAGGGGAGTGTTGTTATTAAAATTGGATGTCAAAAGAATCAAAAAGAAAATTAAGAGACTAAAATTGCCAAAAATGGAACAAATTTTGAAAGTATAAAATGAATAGGACTTTTTGAAAGTCTTCGATGTGTGTTTTATAAGCTTTAAATTTATAAGACTAGAATTACCGGTTAATAAACGAAAACACACAAGAAAGTATACCCTTTCGAGTGTAGTAAAGTCTAGGTAAGTCCATGTCGTCCTAAGGGAGTTGTGCTTTTTCACATTCAAAAAGTAATTTAAAAAGAAAGTCCAAATGATTGTCACGATTGTTAGACTCATAATTGATTTAACAACCAAGTTATACCAAACGCTATAAATGATTAGATTATTACCAAGGTGATTAAAACATGTTTGTTTAGGCCAATGGACTTGAGATAGAATATATATATGGATAGAGATGCACATACAAACAAAGCATATAGGCAAGAAATGATGGGTAATCATTCAAACAAATATCTATCCAATATGATAAGAAATCCTTTCATTCTTTAGTTGTCAACATACCAAATGCATTAAGATAGGTTTGTGGTTGATATTACAAAAAGCATACTCTCTTAATCATGTTCGTTAGACATGAGATTAAGCATTATACATTATTATACTTAAGTTGATCATAGTTTTATTAACCAATTCTCACAAGGTTAATACCGAATTGCCACAGACAAACACCACAACATTTAATTAACACAATAGAGCATTTTGACCTATTTCTATTGTAATGACAACTCAAACAAGTTTCAATGATCTTAGCATAACAATATCGAGTATAAAATCCATAATATCACAAGCATATATCCATAACATATATTTATATCACATCTCAAGAACGCCTAAACAGACATAACAAAATTACTCCATGACAACAGAAATAAAACACATAATAAACTCCATGAAATTAGTAGGAATCATATTAAAAGGATTAATAGAGTTGTACCAAAGTTTATGAGAATAATACGTCAAATACAAGTTTTACTAATCGAAAACTATTATCAATACCTAAAGTATTGATTCCTATTGTCCCAAACCCTTAAGGTACTGTCACTACACTTGTAGATTCGTGATTAGATGGTGTGGATTGATGGGAGAGTTGTTGTACAAATGGCTGAAACAATGCCTCTATTTATAGGCTTCCTGCTGAGCAAAGTGTTGCGCACTTATCTATTTGTGCGACGTACTTCGTCCCTTGGTGCCAATGTTTCATTAATGCTGCAGAAAAGTGCGGCACACAAAATAGTTTGTGCGTCGTACTTCGGGATAGTGAAAAATACACCGCAATTATTGAAAAGTGCGTCATACTTAGGGAATTTACAGCTCTTGACTGATTTTCAAACTGGTAGAGAATTTTTTCCTATTTATGTGGCCGCTTGAATCAACTCAATCCGAGTTCGTATGACCGAGTTATGGCCAAAACAGTAAACAGGTGTCGGGAAGCTAGAGTTTGAGTTTACTTCTTTGTTTAAGCTCCATATCTTCGTGTATTCTCCCGTTTTCTTCCACGACACGTACCATGAACCTATAATAGCAAATATAGTCTATTAAGAATTAAAAGGTCATATAATTAACCAACAAAAGCACAGATAACTGATGAGGTGTTATTTTATACATTTTTTTCGCGGTCGTTTAACCCCCTAAATCGTGCATTTATGCCCAAAATAGGCACTTAATCATTCCTTTTCAGGTATTTCTCATTTGGAAGGCATTTGGAAGAATTACACGTGACTTGGACTCATTTGGAGAAGAAACGGACAAGACTACGGACCTACACCAACATCTCTCAAGAATTTCTACTCAAAGGCTGGAGACGGCGTTACAAATACAACGTGACGCCGTCACCACGAACATCAAGACGACGTCACAACATTTCAAGACGGCATCACAATACATGACCCAACCCAATATCTAGAATATTCTATTCATGACGGCGTCACGATTAAAATGCAACACCGTCACAGCATTTTTCCTATAAATACAAACCCGAATTTAGTGTTTTGAGTGTGTAACTTTAGAATAAAAAGAGGGTACGGACCCTAGTTCATTTAGCAACTGTTAGGGACGATTGTAGGGCCTAAACATCCTATTGTACTTTCTCCAACTCATGTTTTAATTAAGTAAGGTTTACTTAATCATTTAATATGTCTTGTTGTGTGATTGTCTATTGTTCTTGCTTTACCTTTAACATGCTTGGCTAAACCTCATATTGTGTTTATTTATAATTGTATGAAACCTAGAATGTAGATCTTAGTGGTGTTGCTTCTTGTGATGGATGTGCATGTTAGGTCTTAGAAAACCAGCTTTTGTTTGCATCGCTGTTGATATGTATAGGGAAACGTGATTGTGTAGAAAGGATGCCATCAGGTAACAGTTCTCATACTACATTGCCCCCTAATGTGGTTGATCCACTTTTAATATATTTTACATGCCCTTAGTGTACTCCTAGGGGCCGTGTAATAGTCTTCATACTACCTTACATGTGCGTCGCTCTAGCGACATAATGACTTAGGAAATAGTTACACAGATCAACACAAGGGTGACAAGGAAACAACACTAGGAGAAGCAATATAGGGAGTAATACATGATTAAATAAACACAGTATTTTATCTTATTGTAATCACCAAAATAGTTTAGAATTATATTTAGTTTAATAGCTAAGACCAACCATCTCTCCAATATATGATTTACTTACTTTCCATAAAATACAAAAACACAAAAATAATCTTCCTTTAACCCTTAGAATTCTGTTAAACCATGATCAAGCCTTCCCAACCTATTCCTTGAGTGAACGATAACAACCCCCTGAGTCTTGCCTATACTACTACTACAACGATTAGGTGCTCTGCCTAGGGAGTTGTACAACTTCTTGTTGAAGTCTAACAACGACAGCATCAAGTTTTTAGCGCCGCCACCTGGGGAATAGTTATGTTTTGATCATAGTTTAGCTTAGTTCTACTTGCTTAAATCCTTTCAAGTAAGATTTAATTTCCGCATATTAGCTTTCTTGTAGTCTATCTATTCTTTGTGTATCAGTTTCAGTATACCCATTATCGTCAACATCCATGGGGAGAGGGCATATCCTATCTGCACTCTAGGAGATACTCCAAAACCAGCCATGAGGGCTTCAGGAATAACCATCAAAGCTCCCTGAAGGGAACAACGTGGTACCTCTTCGATCCGACACCATCCGGTTAGTGCAAAACGGATGCTCATTCCACAGACTTCGGTCCGAGGATCTAAACCAACACCTCAAAGATTTCCTTAAACTTGTGGACTCACTTGACCTTGACGGTGAAAATAGAGAAAGAACGCGCCTACGTTTATTTCAATTTTCCTTACGCGATCAAGCTAGCAATTGGCTTGAACGCCTTCTAGCAGGATCCATCTCCACATGGGATGATCTTACTACCCGATTCCTTGCTCCATTCTTTCCACCAGGAAGGACCGCAAAACTTCGCAACGATATCATGATGTTCCAACAACATCATGAAGAATCTCTATCCGAAGCATGGACTCGTTTCAAGGACTTACTCCAAAAAGTCCCTCATCACGGCATCGACCTTTGGATCCAAGTCCAAATTTTTTTATGACCATGTCAATCCTGTCACAAGACGAACCATTGACCAATCGGCCAGTGGTAAGCTTTGTGACCTCAACGCCGAAGAATCCTGGGCATTATTAGAGGACCTCGCCCTCTATGACAATGAAAGTTGGAACGACCCAATGGATTTCGCTAAGCCGGTTAAGGCAATCGCATTGCCTCAAGATGTCCCGAATACATCCGACCACCTTCTAATCGAGCTCAAAAATCAAGTCCAACGCTTGATGGAAGCTTATCTTGCTCCGACACAACCTACCCAAGTAAACCAAATCACTACCCCATGTGAAATCTGTAGTGGTCCCCACGACACTCAGTATTGCATGGAAAACCCCGAACAAGCCTTCGTTGAATACGCATCCTCGTGTATCGATGAAGCAGGAGGTAAGTGGTACACTTTTAAGCCCGAGAAAAACAATCTTGGGTAACACCTATAATCCATCATGGAAAACTCACCCGAACCTTAGGTGGAGACAACCCCAAAATTCCCAAAATAATTTTTCAAACTCACCTAACCGGTTCTAACCCAAAGGTTTGATCCCGAACCGTTCCTTCAACAACCGTCCTTAAAATTTTAATAATCAATCAAATATAGAAGGACTGGTTTCCGAATTCATGGCATCTCAAGACACTAGATTGTCTAAGTTTGAAGCCGATTTCAAACAACAGCATGGTGAGATGACCAACAAAATTGACACTGTGTTGAAGGCCATCACCGATCGACTAGCAGGAACGTTGCCTAGCGATGCGGTTAAGAACCCAAAATTAGGGACTCATCCAGTTTCGTCTGCTCGTTCTTACCCAATTATCGATCCCTAATGCCCATCTCACCCGTCCACCTCAATCAACGCTATCAAGGCACACTTCAATGAAGCAATCATCGAACCACAATATGTAACATCCGAGAATTTTCGAAAATTCGAATGACGATTATATCCTTTGACTTTTAGGATCTGACTTGACTTTTTGACTTTTGGTCTTTTATTTTCACATAAAAGCGATCACCGCGTAACCAGTAATTTTTCGGAACATACTTAAAGGAGATATATGTTATTCCTAGGTTGATTTATCAAAAACGAGCAACTAAATCACGTTTTCATTATTCGGACTCTAAAGCAATTTGATGTAAAACGACATCCCTAACAACTTTTTAGTTTTGACCAAGACCCGAAAATAGTCAGAAGGTGACTGAAATGCCCCCGCAAGATTTTAGAAACACAAAAATAATTAAATTACATTTAATTATCACGTTTTATTAAATGAGAATATTTAATAAATTATTTAACATTTTATTTAGTAACGTTTATTGAAGACGCGGATATTCGAGTTAAAATCCATTTTTATTTCAGACAATGCGTAACCGGTTCACAAAATAAATAACAAATATTTTATTAAATGTTATAAAATATTTATGGAATATTATCAAGTGAATACTCATTTTTATCAGAAAAATGATTCGAAAAACAATGGCGCAAGTTTCGTGCGTTGAATCATTCGTTAAGTCGCTCAAGTGAGTCCCGAACCGCTTCTATCAAAAAGTATATTAAAAAGTTACACTTTTTACCCTCAACTATTAAAACTTGTCACTTTTAAATGAAAGTTTTAATATATAAATAAAAACATATATATCATTTTCATTTCCATCAAAAATAAACACACACACACCACTAGTCTCTCTCTCCCCTCCCATTTCCGGCAGCCCACCGCCGGCCACCCCTGCCGCCGCCGGCCACCACGTCGCCGCCGCCGGAAAAGGAGTTTTCCAGTGAGCTTCAAAAAGCTTCCTCGTCACCCGATCTACCCGACCATCTACACCACTCGCCCCCACTCGCGCTTTTTCCCTCCCTCCTCCGGCAGCCTCAGCCGCTGCCATCCCCAACACCACCACCACAGCAGCACCACTAAGGGTGCGTGTGGTTTTATAAGCACCAAAGAGGGTGCATTGGTCTTCTTATCACCCAAAAAGGGTGCGTTCGATTTTCGTTATAGCACAAGGGGTGTGTTTTGTTTTGGTTAAATCATCTAGGGTGCGTATGGTTGTATTAGCACCGACTAGGGTGTGTTCGGGTTGGGTTTAGGTGGCTGCCACCACCACGAGGGTGAGTTTGGCAGTCACCACCACCCGAAAAGGGTGCGTTTGTTTTATTAAACCCGAAATGGGTGCGTTTGTTTTAATAGCAGCAGCTATAGAGTGCGTTTGGTTTTCTTAACCACACCAAGGGTGCGTTTTGGTTTCATGGAAGCACCGAGAAGGGTGCGTTTGGCTTAGCAGCAGCCCGTAGGGGCGTTTGGTTGGTTGTTTAACCATAAAAGGGGGTGTTTGGGTCATCAGAAACAACAGTAGGAGCGTTTGGTTTGGCAGGGTAACCAAACGGGGGTGTTTGGTTGGGCATATTGCATTAAAGGGGTGTTTGGTTTGGCAGTTAACACCCAAAGGGGGCGTTTGGGTGTGCAGAAAACTGTTAGGGTGCGTTTGGTTTATCAGAAATAACATAGGGTGAGTTTGGCTTACAACAAATTGACTAATAAATATAACACGGGATTTTATAAATTATAGATTGGAACAAAAGTGGTGGTTAATGGTTAAATAAATACAATATTTATTATTTGTTTAGTTTAGATATAATAATAATAATATATATATATACATATATACATATACATATATACATATACATATATATATACATATATATATATATAGATATATATATATATATATATATATATATATATATATATATATATATATATATATTATATCTAGAAAATGCGTGCATTTGAAATATTGGAAAGCGAATAACTGCAACGTATATTGATTAAGGGAAAACGTTGAGTTTTGCGAAAATGGAAATCATTTTACAAACGGAAAGGTCATGACGAAATTTATATAAATTTCTATACTTAGTAATGTTTTACTAAAACTTTTATTATTTTAAACCCGGTAAAAGAGACTAAGTTATATTTTAAAAATATACTAAAATATAACTATACAATAACTTGACAACGAACGAAGATTTTACGTTTACAATTAGACAACTGTTTTAGACACGACCTGTCGAGGAAACGAAATATAAACTTATAAAATATTATTTTATAATTTATAATTGTCAGCTAGAAGATAACATAATAATTGTTGTAAAAGCTTTATAAACATCGTTTAACTTAATTGGAAATCTTAAAAACGTACGATTTCGTTTATACAAGAACTTTTTATTTAATTAAGTGGTGATTTCAGAAAACGAGTCAAACTAATTGGTTTAATTATTTTACTCACACTTGTTATATAATACTTGCGAAGTATTATATACTTTAAATAAATCTTCGGACTGTTTGTCTTTATTAAAAGGGTTTATTTTTCATATGTAGTATATACAGAATATATTACACACTGTGCGTATATTTTCAATTTATTTATTTAACCAACCACCAAAGTATTATAACTTGGAATCAAAATCTTTTATCAACGTGTCACGTTGACGTAACCATTCATCGGGAAACCCAAACACATTATCCTAGGCTAGTGGGACTTAGCCGTTAAGATTAGTTGCAACATCTTGATCGAGCCGCTTCGTCTTCCGTTCGTATTGTGCATATTAGATGCCTATCTGTCAATCGTTCTACGTCATCGAGGTGAGTTCATAACCTCATGCATTTCCAATGATTTTGAAATTTCAATAGAACCGCAGCGGGGGATACATGCTTGTGCTAACAAACTCGTTATAATCGTACTTCGGTTATCTGTATAACAACGGATTGTTTTAAAATATAGTAGGTTATAAGCCCCCATGATTTACTAGTTTTACACATGGATTTTTACTTGCGTTGAATAAAGTGGCTCTTACATCACACGAAACTTTTGGTGACATTAGATTGTCCATGGCATTCTTTATAAATCTTAGGATTATTTACATGGTAACTGTGATGACCATGACAAATACATCATTTTGAAACTTACATTCCGTATTTAAACCAACACTAAGAACGCACCACTTTATGTTAGACCGTTTAAGCATGTTTTCTTATGAGATAATAAATACTTGGCTTCTTTAAGTGCCTTTGAGTCTATAGCATTCAAGTTTTTTCATAGTGATGCATTAGGGAAAATGTTAAATTAAGTTCAAGAAAATCAACGAGAATAATTTTCGAACTGACACATATAGCGGTCGTTCGTCTTGTATCTAGCGCTGTGTATTATAATGTAACGCCCCCGGACATACTTACGCAGCTACATGTATTTTATTGGGGCTGTTAAATTGGTATCAAGGCACTGGCTATAGAGAACTAGGTTGCATATTTTACCCTAGACTATAGCCGTTTTCGCAAATATTGCATCACAGCAAACATTTTCAAAGTGCATACACACTACCTGCTTACTTTCTTACATTACTTGTTGCATTAAGTGCTTACATGACATACATATATATAATATATATATGTGTTCACATCCCTTTTTGAGTATAGTCGATACGTTTATGTTATATAAATACCTGGAGAGCGATTACTTGAAGACATTGTGAGTTGCACAATGGTCATCATTTATACCTTAGGACATTGTAAGTTACACAATGGTCCTCAATCTTACTTTTTAGACATTGTGGGTTGCACAATGGTCTCATTTCGTTCTCAGACATTGTAAGTTAAACAATGGTCTCTAAGAATATTATTTTCTGTATAACTTTATACAATATTGTATAACAACGGAGGCCTGTCATAATAATTTGTTTACATGAATATGCGTATAGAAACTAAGTATTACCAAGTCTTTGTATGGGGCGGGACTTGTAATATGAGATTGATATGAGAATTGCCTAATGATGTAACAAAGCCGACACAGTTTCGTTTACATAGATTATTTGTGAAACAAGTATTACAAGTCTTGTATATACGGGACTTGTAATAGGGAGGATTGATAACGATATATTTCTATTGTTTAACCATGTTTAATAATGGACCTTCATCATATTTACTCTAACCGAGTACTCATCAACTATTTTGAACACCATGTCGTTCTCCCATGATTGTTTTACTCCCTGCCTCCGAAGACGAGTTTTTGAACACTCGTCCCTTACTCATTAGAGCACATGCAGTGACACGTCAAGGTTATGTGAGTACGCGTATTACATCGAATTATTAGAAGCTGATTTAGAATCTCTTTATTTAAAGTTATTTGGGACGACCTCTTCGAGTTAAATAAAGACATAAAAATCAACCGACCATAGAGTTTATCAATTTATTATTTACAAAAAATGGGACGTCATCTATATGCAAAATATTAAATTATCAAAGATTGGGCTTAATGGTATCCGATAATGAGAAGAGTATGAACTCGAACCCGTAGCAACATAAATCGTGAGAAAGGAGTCTAGAAACATAATTGTGCCTTACCACTCAGCAGAATCTTAAGGCCTCGCTTGGAACTACCTTATCTCATTTTTAAGTTATTACTTTTGCCTTTGCTAATCCTCGCGATCACGAACTATTCGTGGAACTAACAGACTTGTTACACAATTTGTGAGTTATGTGAGATGATTCGTCCACAAACAGCGACTTAGTACATAATCCTCGTCTCTATTCGCATAAGCTCATTCCGTTAGCTCCTCTCATTTGTTAAACTATTATCAGGTGAAAATTGTTTTCTCGAAATGTTTCTCATTCTCGGCATCTCCCTTCACCATTTGTTATTGGTCTATAGTCGTTATGGTTGTTGTTGTTGGGTCCTGAGGTCCCAACTGGACAACTTCATCATTGAGGATGCCAACCCCCCGTAAACCCAATAAGCACAATCTAGAAAACTAGTCGAGCTATTCCTTTCGGGCCACTAGTACGAAGACTTAGTCTTAATACATCCTAGGTGACTTCCTAAGTAAGTGGAAAAATTTTATTACTTACTTCAATTAGCCTAGTCCGGTACTAATCATCGAGAATTACAGTTATCAGGAACGAGACTCTGCCCTTAAACATTTATAACGCAGTTATATAAGTCATAAGGTCTGTAAAGATATTTTTGAGTTACCTATTTTGATGGATTAGATATCCTGGTCAAACTTAGCCCAAAAATTTTGGTACAAGGGGAAGTGTCGAAACAACAAATTTTTGCTGAATAAAGTTATCAGTGTCTTGTTTAGAACGAGTTTATTTAAACCTGAGTCTTTTCTCGGTCACACAATCGGATAACACAAATTTAATCTCGGGACGAGATTTCTTTAAGGGGTAGGAAGCTTGTAACATCCGCGAAATTTTCGGACTTTTAAAGAGAACCAAATTGTTAACCTTTTACTTTCGGGACCGAATCGATCTTTCTTACTTTTGACTTTATTGTACTAACAAAAGCAATTACCCGCATGGCCGATAAAGTTATTCGGAACATATTTCAAATAATAAATCATACTTATTATTATATTTTTCAAGTGGAAGTTATTTTAACTTATTAGGCTTGAAAACGGAAAAGATATATATCAACTCCTAGTTGATTTATCAAAAACGACCAGCTAAACCACATTTTCACAGCTCGGACCCTAAAGCAATTTTATGTAAAACGACATTTCGGACAACTTTTTACTTTTACCCGAGACCTGAAAATAAGTAGAAAAGGGCTAAAACAGCCTCGCAAAGTTTTAAAAACTGCACACAGCAGGTGCCGACATAAAAATAATTAAATTTATTTTTAATTATCAATATTTATTTAATAAAAATATTAAATAAAAACATTTAATATTTTATTTAAGCGTTGTTGATAACGCGAATATCCGTGGTTACTAAATCCATTATTCATTTAACCGAGTCACAAAATAAATAACAGATATTTTTAAAAATGTTATAAAAATATTTATGAAACACTATCAAATAAATACTCATTTTTATCAGAAAAATGATTTGAAAAACAATGGCGCAAGTTTCGTGACTTGAATCATCCGATAAGTCGCTCAAACGAGTCCCGAACGACTATTTTACAAAATAATACTCGAAAGTTACATATTTGGTCCCTGTGAAATATTTACAAATTTCACCCTAATGTTATTAACACTTGTCACATTTGGTTTTAAATTTTAATATATATACATCTCCTTTAATTTCCATCTCAAATTTACACACACACATATACAACCTCTCCTCTCCCATTATCCGGCCGGCCACCACCCAGCCGCCGCCGCCGGATTTCGGCCACCGCCACGCCGCCGCCGCCGGAAAACTTTTCCGGCCGAACCCAAAATTGTTCCTCATCCCCCGATCTAACCGATCCCCCATGTCACTCGCCACCACACACGGGGGGGCACCGCCGTCGTAAGCGCGACGCCCCTCTCTCGTCAATCATCATGTTCCGATTCAACATCATCACCATCGTCAACCCTATGCCACACACCCCACCTCTACCCACAAACCACATTCACCCACATCACTACACCACCGTCCGACACCAACAGCCCACATCCACTGCCACCACCACCCACCCCATCATCATACACCACTTCACCATCCACAGCTACCTAATTAAGGGTGCGTAGTGGTTTTCAGCCGCTCCGTAAGGGGGGTTGCGTTGGGTTAAATTATAAGCCCCAAAAAAGGGTGCGTCTGGTTTGTAAATTTTTGCACCCCGATTGGTACGTTTGTTTTGTTCATAACAAGAAATGGTGCGCGGGTTTATTAAGAACGACTAGGGTGCGTTCGGGTGGTTTTAAGCACGCCATTTTGGGTGCGTTTTGATTTGTAAAACCCCACAAGGGGGTGATTGTTTGTTCCGGGTGACAAAAAGCCAAGGGAGGGGGGGTGTTCGGGTTGTGTTAAAACACCAACAAAGGTTGCGTTTTGTTTGGGTCAAGGCCACCGATTATAGGTGCGTTTGGCTGGACATCCACAAGGGTGGGTGCGTTTGTTTTCTTAAAAATAAAAGGGTGGCGTGGTTTTCGTCACGCAGCTGTTAGGTAAGCGGTTTTGGATTGGCTGCGAAACTCCATAGGTGCATTGGCTAGGGTTTTAGCACCAAGGGGTATGTTTGGTTCTAAGTGAAGCCAGAAATGGGTGCGTTTGGTTTTATAGAAAAACAACTAGGGCGCGTATGGGTTTAGAGAAGACAACAAAGGGGTTTGTTTGTTTGGTTTAGCAGAAAAACCGTAGGGTGCGTTTGGAATAGCAGAATCACGACATAAGGTTTCGTTTGGTTTATAAAAGAATCGACCAATAAATATATCATAAGAATTTGATAAATATAAAAACCGGATATATTTGGTGGTTTAATGGTTAAATAAATATGATAAATTATTACTTTGTTTAGTTTATATATAAATATGTATATATACATTTAAAACACGCGGTTTGTTGAAAAGTGGGAAAACGTTAAGTTTTATAAATATGGGGAAACGTTATATAACCGGGAAAGTCATGACGAAATTTATATAAATTTCTATAATTATTAATGTTTTACTAAAACTTTTATTATTTTAGAAACCGGTAAAAGAGACTAAGTTATATTTTAAAGATATATTAAAATATAACTATACGATAACCCGACAACGAACGAAAACTATACTTTTACAATGAGGCAACTATTTTAGACACGGACGCGTGCCGGTGAGGAAACGACATATAAGTTATATAAAAATATTATTTTATAATTTTATAATTGTCACTAAAAGATAACAAAATACTTATGGTAAAAAGCTTTATAAACATCGTTTACCCTTAATTGGTAAATCTTAAAACTGTACAATTAATACGTTTATACTAGGACTATATTTAATTAAGCGGTTATTATTCAGATAACAGGGTTAAACTAATTAGGTTTAACATAATTTACTCACACTTATTATATAATACTTGCAAAGCATTATATACTTCACGAAAATCTTTGGATTGTTTGACTTTATTATATAATTCACGGTACGAGTTATATAATGGTTTATTTTTCATATGTAATATATACAAAATATATTACATACTTTGAGTTTTATCTTTCCGATCAATTTATTTAAACCACAACCCACCACAACTATCAGCACTTGGAAATCTAAATCTTATATCAACGGTGTCCTCGCGTTGATGATTGACTAACCAGTCTGAAACCGCAATTCATTATCCTAGGCTAGTGGGACTTAGCCGTTAAGAATAGTTGCAACTTCTTGATCGAGTCGCTTTGTCTTCCGTTCATGTTGTGCATATTAGATTCCTATCTACATCACATTCTACTCATAGGTTAGTATTCATAACCTCGCTTTTCAATATTTTGAATGTTCTATAAACCCGCGAGGGGGATACATGCTTGTTTACAAACTCTTTTACGTACTCGGTTATCTAATAACAACGTGATTGTTTTTAAAGGATATTATGAGTTTATAGCCCCATGTTTTACTGGTTTTACACATATTTTTGGGGTGAGAACATGCTTGTTTACAAATGCATTATAACATGGTTGATTACCTGTTTGGCTACATACGCATTTATATATCTCGCTGAGGAGACACAATACTTAGGTTAATTTATGAAACGTAAATACAATACAATACTTTTATTATTATGGATTCGCTTAAGTTGCATGAATCTGTTAATTACTCGGAGGGAAGCGTGAAATGTTATAAGAATATATCTATTTGGGGATTGACAAAACCCCGTTCGTGTGGACGAGCTATCATTTGGGAAACGAACCAGTTAAAAGCATGTCAGATTACGGATTAGATTGGCGCTTGCGGGGCAAACACACACATACACATATTATTTTTTAGAATTCCCGGAGGTGTTCCTTGGAGGTGAAAACACCTATGATTGGTAACATCTTAATTTTCATTATGCCCGGGTTTTTCTAAGGGAACACCCACGAGAGGGAACCTATTCTTTTATTACAACTACTGCCCGGGTTTTCTTTGAGGAACACCTACGATGGTACACTCCTTACTGTTCCTTGAATTAAAGTGTACATACAAACAAGTCTAAAACGTCGGTAGATTCGATGAACATGAAAGTAATTGTAAATCATTGTTTATACCACATGGAATAGATACTGTGGCCTTGAATAAAGTTTGGCAATCCATACTCGAAACATTTTGTTGCATTAAATAGTGTCATGCATTCATTATCAATCTTTAGGATATTTTATTACATGTACTGTGATGACACGTGACAGATACCTTTATTTGAAACTTACATTCTTATTTAAAAACCAACCTATGAACTACACCAACCTTATGTTGGACCGTTTTTAAGCATGTTTTTCCTCAAGTGAATAAATACTTGGCTTACTCTTGAATTGCATTGAGTCTATACATTCAAGTTTTTCAGGTGATGCAATTATGGGACAAATGTTATAATGATATTCAAGGAAATCAACAAGATATTTTTCAAACCGACACATTTAGAGGGGTCATTCCTTGTATTCTAGCGCTGTGAATTATGTAAGTAACACCCCCGGAATTACTTTCCGCAGCGACAACGTCATTTTTTGGGGGTGTTACAGATTAGGGTATCGGAAGGCCCTGGCTTAGAGAACTATGTGCATAATTTTACCCTAGACTATAGCCATTTTCGCAAATATTGCATCACAGCAAACATTTTCAAAGTGCATACACACTACTTGCTTACTTGCTTACATTACTTATTGCATTAAGTGCTTACATGACATACATATATATAATATATATATGTGTTCACATCCCTTTTTGAGTATATCGTACGTTTATTTATATAAATACCAGAGCATTTCTTAAGACATTGTGAGGTGCACAATGGTCTCATTTATACCTTAGACATTGTAAGTTACACAATGGTCTCATCTTACTTTTTAGACATTGTGGGTTGCACAATGGTCTCATTTCGTTCTCAGACATTGTAAGTTAAACAATGGTCTCTAAGAATATTATTTTCTGTATAACTTTATACAATATCGTATTACACGGAGGCCGTCATAATTTTGTTTACATAGAATTATGTATGAATCTAAGTATTACAAGTCTTGTATGGGCGGGACTTGTAATATGAGGATTGATATGATAATTGCTATGTTAACAAAGCCCGTCACAGTTCAGTTTACATAGATTTATGTGTGAATCTAAGTATTACAAGTCTTGTATGGGCGGGACTTGTAATAGGAGGATTGATACGATAATTGCTATGTTAACTCATTTATAAGGACCTTCATCGTATTTACTCTAACCGAGTACTTATCAATTATTTTGAACACTATGTTGTTCTCCCCTGATTGTTTTACTCCCTGTCTACGAAGATGAGTTTTTGAACACTCATCCCTTACTCATTAGAGCACATGCAGCGACATGTCACGTTTATTGTGATACGCGAATAACATACGGAAATTATTAAGTAGGATGATTTATAATCTCTTTATTTGAAAAGATTGGGACGCCTCTTCAGTTAAATAAAGAAATTATAAATCACCGAACCATAAGATACAATTTGAATATTTCCAAAAAAAAATGGGACACTTCATTTATGCAAATATAACATAAAAATGATGGATCTTAATGGTATCCGATATGAGACGAGTATGAACTCGAACCCGGTAAGCAACATAATTCGTTAAAAAGGTCTAGAAACATAATCCTGCCTTACCACTTAGCAGAATCTTAAGGCCTCGCTTGGAACTACCTTATCTCATTCTTAAGTTATTACTTTTGCTCTTGCTAATCCTCGCGATCACGAACTATTCGCGGAACTAACAGACTTGTTACACATTTGAGTTAATGGGGTTGATTCGTCCTTAAACAAGCAACTGAGTACCATAATTCGTCGTCTATCGCATAAGCTCTTCCGCGAGCTCCTCCCATTTGTTAAACTTTATTCTGGGAATGTTGTTTCTTGAAATGTCCTCATTCTCTCGGCAGTGCTCCATCCATCATTTGTTATTGTTATTGTCGTTATGGTCGCTGTTGTTGGGTCCTGGAGGGTCCCAACTGGTACAACTTCATCCAATTAAGGATGCAACCTGTGACAATCCGTCAAATTCAGGTCGTTATTTTATTCTCGAGTATTAAATATAATTTTCATTTTATGTTGAATGTGACTCACAATAAACCTAGAAATTAGGGTTTTACGATTGTAATTTACCGCGACGTTTACAAAGAAATCGGTGAAATACTAACGTTGAAGAATTCAACGGATGTTTTATAAATCTTTCAACATTTTCATTTCTTTTCCGTTGTGTTTCGCGTTTACGAAAATTCTTGCTAAAACTCGCGTTTTTACCTTTAAACTTTACCTTTTCTTAATTATACTTTACACTACACTTTAATTAAACTTATAACTAAAAAAATCAAAAAAAAAATATATTTTCTCACCATCCAAGGCCTATGGCCGGCTTCTACTAAACCACACTCAACCACATTTCATTTTTCTATAACAACTCATTATTACCATCCCATTCTTCCATACATGCAAAATCCTTTTCACTTCTCACCATTTTCAAATCTTTCTTCTTTCCCCACTCTTGTTGGCTGCCGATTTTAGTCCCATCACCACCACCATCACACAAAATTTTTCATCTCCTTTTAATTCATAATAAACACCAACCATCTAAGCCTCTTGGCAAAGTTTGTGTCAATTCCAGAAGATTATATGAAGTAGTTGAGGCTTGTTTTCTTGATTTTTTTTGAGCTTTTGATTGGGTTTTCTTGGGGAGATTCACGGTGAAATTTAGTGTGGTTTAAAGCTTAGTAATGCTTGTGGGGTTTCTTGGTGGTTCGAAATCAGCCAACACAAGAAAGGTTTCTTGTTTAGATTCACTAGTGCTAAATCATCATTTTTGTAGCTAATCTTTAGTAACCTTTATTTTGTGAGCTTATGAGATAAGAGTCCATTAAAGTCAAGTTTAAATTCGAGGAACCTAGTTTTATACGTCTAGTCAAAAAATTGTAAAACCTATAGACATCCGGTGATAAAAAAAGTTAAGAAGCCGAAACTTGGTAGATGTTCATTTGCAACAAAACTAACCCAATAAGGGGGTCGGGATTTATGGCTATTTTGTTAAAGGGTAAAAATTTTACTAACTTTCTATTTTGGACAACTAGGGGTAAAATGGGTCTTTTTCCCACGTAGTTTTACGAAACCTTGTAAATTGGAGACTTTGCATATATGGAAACTAGACGTCAATGAGCTTTCCATGGGGTGAAAGCCTCATCTATAGAAACAATTTGGTGAGCTGGAGATATAGTTCCATGAAGTCAAGTTAAATTCACAAGGAACCTAGTTTTTACGTCTAGTCTAAAAATTGTAAAACGTATAGTACACCGTGATAAAATAAAAGTTAGAAGCCGAAACTTGGTAGATGTTCATTTGACTATAAGACCAGGTCACATGTCATTTTGGGATTAAAAAGGACTTGGGTAAGTTCTAGTGAAATGCCATACTTATCTCGGAAACACATCTCATGATCACATGTTTAATTTCTACGTATTGTCACTTTCTACGTACTAAATCGCGTCACGTCTTTTAGGAGGTGCTTAGGAGTACTTCCCGCTCGCTCAAGACTCATAATATTTCTGATTTACTTGTTCTTACGGTGAGTTCATAGCCTCGCATTTTTATTTAAATTGTTTTATAAACCCGCGAGGGAGATAACATGCTTGTTTTTAAAATAGAACACAAGGGACCCGAATGTATGCTAGTAGCCTTGATTATTATAAGTTAGCTTTAACTCGCTAAATAAAAAGTCCCGCGGAAATATCATGAATTGTTAATTGCCGGGAATAAGGCATACGCTTATACATGAAATAGTACTATTTGGAGATTACCACCTCCGATCCGTGACGACTAGCTATCGTCTTGTGTTGGGAACATAACACAACGGATACATTGTATAGAGAATAAGATACACTCATAGCGAGGGTGTATAGTGGGCAAAATTACTGAATATATGGTAAGGTTCGATGTCATGAGGCTTATAATAATCCCCCTATAACGTTGTCTGATCCACATCGTTATATCCAGATAATTTTGAAAAATGATACTTGTGTTCGGAAAATTTTATTGTTTATATATATATAAACTCTATGAATTCACTCAACATTATTGTTGACGTTTTAGCATGTTTTATCTCAGGTACTTGAAGGTAATTCGGATTGATGGAGATATGAAGGCCCGCTAAATAATTATTCATTTAAAAACGTTTTGTAAAACATTGTATGATGTCGTAAAACTTATTTGGGGACCGTGATGTAAACTTTTATTATTCGAATGAATGAAATTTTCTTAAAACGTCTCTTTTTAAGTCATTTTCTATGATTTGAGTTATTGTGCTATGACGTAACACCATTTGACCCTTCCGCTGACATGACGCTGAAATGAGAGTGTTACATAAACCACTATAAATCATCATGTCCGGTTTGCACTTTCTTTTACTTATCGCTTTACATTTATATTTGCCTTTATCGCTTTATATTTATGTTTGCATTGCATCTATGTTTGTGTTGTATATTGTGTTGTGGTGATATGCTTTGTTTGATGTTATTTAGTATAGTTGTTGTAGTATAAACTTGATTGGTTGTTTGATACAAAAGTCTTAAGTTTATAAAGGAAACGTATTCACCCCCCTCTACGATTCCACAATTGGTATCAGAGCCACGTCGCTCTAGTTTTCAAAACAAATGGTTTTAAAAATAGAGCACGGTCCATGTATCAAATTTCCTATCAAGCGACACATAATGTGAAAAGTTCTTTGTTTAGTACTTACAAGTTTTGTTGTTAAATATAAAGTGTTACAATAGCTTGAAGGTCTTTTAAAGAGTCCCAAACAAAGTGAATAATGTGTCTAAAAGTGAAATAAACGTTTCTGCCAAAATTTCACCTCTTCTGCGACCTACGGATCCACCAAACCCTGGATCCGTCCATGTAGATCCGTCCATATGGTTTTCAGTTTTTGTCAAACTTCAAAAATTCATAGAAAATAAACCGTGCGTCGGATTTCGATGATTCAAAAACCAAAATTGAAGTATTTTGAGTGTACTTTCCAATGGAATAGGTCTCAATTACTAATTCAAATTTTAAGTTTGTCAAATAAGCAAAATGCCATAGAGTGTCCAAAACTAAAATTTTGTTTTAGCGTAAAAAGTTGATTTTAACCTTTCCTTTCGAGTCGGACACTTCTAATTGGTTTACTTTTGAAAGTTGGTGTATTTTATCATTGGAAAGTAAATGTATTTTTCAAACTTACTAATGAGGAGAAAACTAATTTATTTACAAATAAAATCAAGCTATGTATACATTGTTACATTTAATACACAAAACGAAGTGTAGTATTTATGTGTGTTATGCTAAATGATTATTTGTTCCACTTTGCATCTTAATATTGTTAATCAATCTTTGATATGCTTATTGCATTTGTAGTTGAGCTTCTTTGTTGATTAGCATAATCTCGTCATGTGTGTTATTTATTAATGTTCATGTATATGCGTCAATTGATCTTATGGAAGATCTCTTGCACTAAGTTGAGAAATTGCTTTTGCATTGCATATAGATATAGATCACTATGTTTACAAATGTTATATCAACATTTTGTAAATCCTATAATTTATGTTAACCCACTTAGGATTGAGAGCTAAGCAAGTTTGTCAAATCTTTTGAATAATATTGTATTGCACGATTATCGTGCTACTACTTTAACTGATAAAATGTGTCACCACTATATATTCAACACTTCCATTTTATCAAAGTCTCAACAAAGTCTCTAGATCATGTCATCCCATTATCTTGTTTAAACATAGGTTGTCTAGACAAGAGAAAAGATCATAATAACACATTAGTATGTAATAAAAGGAAAATGTGTTTTGAACTTAGTTTGTGCTTGCATTAGTCTAATTCACAATCACAACTAATAAATATTTGGATTAAAATGAACATAGAATTTCTTGTAATCCTAAATTTGAAAGATTAACTTTCTTGGTAAGAAAACACTTTCATTTTGAAGTTTTATCTTCGAATAAATTTTCACATTAACATTAACTTGAAATGAAAATATTCACTCTAGTCAAAAGCTTGAAAATATTATATAAACATGTAGTAATTTCGAAAAAGATTCATAATGCTTAAAAATGACTAAGATAATTTTGTGTACTCTTTAGAAGCCAAAATCTAAGCATATTGTGCACAATAATTAAATTTAGTTTGTTTAAGTTTTTAAGTGTTAAATCTCAAAATTAAGGTTTTAAGAGTTCATTATTTGAATCTGTTAAGTTGTAGCCTATTTTAGTTGCTTATTTGATTATGTTTTAGCTTATTGTGTTTTTGTGTTGTTTTTATGTTCATAAATGTGTTAAAAAGGTTAGAAACAAAGCTCTAAAACCTACAAGTTTGTTTTGAGTTTTTGCCAAAACTGTCAAAAAAGTGCTAAGTGTTGAAAATTTGAGAAAATGCTTTTTTAAATGCTTATTGTTGCTTATTGTGAATTTCAAAATGTTTTTTGATTATTGATTATTGTTCTTTGAGGTCTAAACTTAATCAGTTTTAAGGTCTGAGATCCATAAGGATCTGTTTGCTTGCTTATTTTTAAGCTCAAAAGTAAAGGTTTGTTAAGACTGAAAAAAATTTCTAAGTGTTGAGAAATGAACAAACAGTTTTTTTATTAAGCTTTTTAAGGGCTTATTTGTGTTTCAAACTCCTTTTTTATTAATGATTACTGTAGCTTATTGTTAGAGCTTTTCAGTGGTATAACTCTTTAAGCCATAAGGTTCCATCTTTGAGTTTATTTTTAAGCTCAAAAGTGCACCCCTTGCTGTTTGTATGCAGTTTTTAGCTTAAGTGCTATTTGGCTTATTTGTGCTTATCTGCTTATTTTCCTAGCTTATTTAGGTTTAATTTTGCTTATTAGTTTAGTTTAAGTTCAATTTAGCTTATTTCCTTTAGGTTTAAGCTTATTTGAGCTCATTTGTATTCTAGCTTAAAATCCTTTAAACTTTATAGCCTTTTAGTTAAAACTGTCTATTTTAGCTTATTGTAGCTTATTTTGGTTGCTTAATTTTGTTCTTTGTGCTCATTTAGTATAGCTTATTACCTGATTTAGCTTATTTCTCTTTTGCATTTGCTTATTTGCCTTAAAAGTTAAAACAGTTAAGTCATTTAGATTATTTAGCTTATTCTGTCTTATTTAGCTTATTCTAGAGCTTGTTCGTGGTTTATAAAAAAGGTGTCTTTGTAAAAAGTGCTTATTTTTAAGTGTTCTCAAAAGTTGTAAAAAAATGGCAAAAATAAAAACACTTGGGATAGTGGGAAGCCCCGGGTGAGCAAGACTCAAACCCGAGACCTCTACCACCATCAACCAAGCGTTTTAACCCAACACACTCAACCATTGTGCTACAATAGCTCATCCGTCCTATTTTGCATACATCATTCCTATATCCACTTTTTGGCCCATTAAGCTTATAAGCCTGTTTAGATTTTTAACAGCTTATTTTTATAAGCTGTTTTGCCTAGCTTATTTTTCTTAGGATTGTCATAGTCTAAGAAATTTTTCATAATTTTTTCAGATTTTTTATAAAATGTTTAGTATTTTTTATATTTAATTTTCTTTAAAATCGTTTTTAATTCATAAAAAATTATAAAAAAGTCAAAAAAATATAATTCTTTTTTAGAAAATTTTCTTTTAAAATTTAGAATCTAGGAAAAATAGATTTGCTTTCGTAGGGTTTAAATTGCAAAATTTTGATTTTTAAAGAACGGGATTGAATCCCGTTCATATTTTTAGTGTTTTTAAGCTTAAATTTCCTTCGTTTTTAGTCTAGTTTTCTTTGTTCTAGTTTTTTAGCTAATTAAGACTTATAAAAAACAAAAAGATCAATTTAGGACTTAATTTTGATAATTTAGGGTTTTTAGGTCCCGTTTTGCGTTTTTAGTTAAAATTTGTCTTCCCTTAAGTGTTTTAAGTTTTTGCCTTTATTTTCTCGTAGTTTTAGAAAACCAATATCAATCTTGTTCTATTCAAGCATCAATTCTCAAAACGACTCTCGGCTTTCAATTGCATTTCTCGTTGGGGAAACGACCCGGGAATCATACCCCCGGATTACTACAATTGTGATATTTTTTATTCTTACCCCCCTTATATTTATATAAGTATTTTATATTTATATATTATATATTTTTAAAGGTGTGAGTCAATCTTGATTAGCGTTCCCCTTAATTATACACGGGCGGTCCCCTTAATTATGGCCGGTCCCCTTAATTAATTAAGGGCGTCGCCCATTTTTCAGACGCTCCTTTTTTTGTCTTTTTGTGGGGAAGGTTTTTCTGGAACTTTCTAGCCGTTTTTGGGTAAAGAATTTGAATTCAAAATGTTTATTTTGAATAAAATATTTCTTATAAATACAAAAATGTTTTTGTATATGGTTTTTAAAAATGTTTGTCCCATTTTATAAAAAAATGTAAGGTTTGGAAAAATAAAAAATTTCTTTGATCATTCAACAAATTAAAGTTTGTTTGTTCATACCTTTAGTGATCCTTCATCCTGTACCAATGAAATAGAGGGGTCTTGATCAATCTCTATAATTTTCCTCCCCTGTTTGGAAGGATCCTCTAGACCTTCTTCATCATCAGAAACAACTATCCTGAATCTCCTTCTAGCTTGAGTTGACTTGACTGTCTGCTCTAACTTCTTCACCTTCTTGATTAATTTTGTAAGAGCAGTACCATAAGTTTGTTTGGTTTGTGCCAACTCTGCCTCCAAGCTTGTTACTTTGTTTGACAAATTTGTACATAGAAACTAGGTCAATTTAGAAAGTGATAAACTACCCTCATCACGTCCAAGTGAGTGAACACTGTGGAGAGAGTGATTCATGGGGCAATTTGTACAGCCTCTCTGCATCAGTTTATGGTTTTGAAGTGTTTGGTGGTTGTGAGGTTAAGGGATATTGACTGGTGTAGTTGAGGTTAAATGATTGGTAAAGATGTAATCCATGAATGGAGAAGTTTCAGGTGCACTGATCATAGTAGGAAATAAAGAAAAATCTATTCCAGAATAACCCCTTGAAACCCTCTTCATATTACTAAAGACTTTCTGTGTAAGGATAGGAGTAGGATATGTTCGTGTGTGGGGTTGAAGGAGTCTCCTTTGCTTGTTTAAACAGATTTGGATAAATCTTGGGTACATCAAAAAACTTGTGTGGTTTTCAGATTTCTTAATCATAGCATCAAAATTAGTTTTAGAGAAAAATTTAAAGTCCTGTTTGTGTCCAAGCAAATTATACAAGTTCTATATTGCAACTACACAGCTCCCAAAACATTTTCTTAGGGGCTTACAGCAGTGGAGGATAGTAATGAATTAAGAAACTTACCACTAAGAGAAAAATAACCCTTTTGAAAAGCGTAAGTTTTTAAATCATAATCAGTCACATAACCCCATTAGAGCCAGATGCTTAAATATCTCTGAATTGGGTTAGAGTAGAAATACCAACAGTTTCCTTCCAACTTTAGTGTCTTCTTAGAGAGTGCATCAATAATGGCCCTTTACTTGTCCATCAATTGTAGCAGTTAGTTCTAATACCTACATTAGCACTTGTATTCTAAGCGGTAGCTTTCTCCAAAAATTGCTTATAAAGGAAACAAATTATTGTAGGATTCTCTGTGAGGGCATACTTATGTGACAAGCAAACAAAAAAATCAAAATCCAAATGAAACCCATTACTTCCTTTAGACTCTGTAAGTAGCCACCATTAATGGCTTGTGCAAAACTCCAAATTAGGCCATGTTGATAGTAAATTAGAGATTATATGAAGCCCTTAGGGTTGTAATTAGACCTGCTTTGAAAGAAAATTGATCTATCTTGAAGAAATCTTACAAATTATAGAAAGATCATAATTTCCAATTAGTCAAAAACCCATAGGCAATGTTTTGTTGGCGAAAAATATCTACAACTGCTATATTAAAATAAGAAATTCTGTTAATGCCCTCAAACATTACAAACTTTAATTAGTAGTACTAAGTTTAGCCTAACCAGTACTAACTTTAAAGCCAGTCCCTTATTTGTATAACTTTATCCCAGGCAGAAAAAAGATATGCCTGGCAGTACTAACTTAATACTAGCAGTATTAAGTTGTGCAAGCAGATATTAACACCAATCTCATTCAATGTAGATTCTCACAATCTCTCTTTCTGTTTTTATACTCACAATATCTCTCAATTCTTTTTGCTCACCAATTCACTCTTTCTGTTTTTAAGCACACATCTCTCTTTCTATTTTTGGCTCACAACTTCTCTCATTCTTTTATGCTCACCAAACTTCTAATTAATCAGAAACAATTTTTGTACAAGGTGCCACTATACTTTTAGTTTCCCCACTTTCTTCCCACTTCCAAGTGTGTAAACATCTTAAGAGAGGAGGTTCAATGACTTTTAGATGCCTGCTCCAAAACCTAGTTATGAGCATCAACATCCACCAATGGTGGATTGTCTCGGCCCTGGGACCAACTACAGAGCCAATTCCTAAAAAACTTAGCTCATTAAGAGTTCCATAGATGGTCTTAGTTATTTACCGATAGTCTGGCTCTACTTCTAACTAAATCGTTAGGGGCAGCCCTTTCCATTCTATCACCCAACCTATGGACCGCCTCTCACCTACCTTAATAAGGGGACCACCATACATAGTATCTTCTGTCCCGACTCTTTTGCCTAGCAGTACAAATAATAGCTTAGCATATTAATATTTGCCATAAACAGTTTTAAACATTGTCTCAATAATTATACAACAACATGCCACAATTCATCACAAGCACACTAAAAGGACTAGGATAGACATGTGAGAATTCAGAGGATTCCAAAATTAGTAAACCGCCAAGAATAGTAATAAAGACTGTTAAACCCCCCTCAATCAATGTAGCTATAAATTAAGCATTCTAAACTTGCCACCAGAAAATTAAAAACTGCATACCTCAAATGCTATATTAAGAAGATCTCAACATAATTTATATGTATGAATCTTTTATTTTGAACCACCTCATCGATCCTCTTTCTCGATAAGAGTCACTTAAATGAAATGGATGACTGATCGTCTATATGCTTTGTTTTAGAATGAAAGACATGATTCTGACAACACAAAAAGCACCTCATTGTCAACATGAATCTTTGTCCTGCATAAAATTAAATCCATACACCAACATCTGCTATTTGATCCAAAGCACTTGACCACAGCAGAGTGAACAGCAATGTAATCCAGCTTCATAGTTGAGTTAGCCACCATAAGTCTTCGCTAATACACTGCCAAGAGATTAACCTTGAACCAAGAAATTGACAACCTCTTATTGTGGATTTCCTGTCCAAGCTGGCACCTGCATAGTCACTATCTGAAAAAGCTTCCAATAAAAAGAGTAGAGTCCTTAGGATACCAAAGGCCAACTTGGGTTTTGACCTTTTAGGTATCTAAGATTCTTTTTACTGGCAAATCAAGTGGGAAACTTTGGCTGAACTTCAAATCATTAAGCAATCACAAACTGAGAACAATAATATCTAGTCTATAGGATGTAAGATACATCAATGACCCAATCATTGATCTATATAAATGGACATCAACATCCTTACCATCTTCATCTTTTGTTAAAGCCTTGTGTGTTTCCATGGGAGTATGCAGACTTATCTGAAACAGCTAATTTCTTCAAGATCACACAACATAACATGTCCTGACTAATAAGATCCCATCCTCCATCTGGCTTGACATTGTAAACCCAATAAGAAAGTAAGTTCTCCCCATTGACTCATCTGAAACCCTGTTTGTGCATTATCTGCTCAAACTCATCACATAAAGAACTCATGATGAACCAAGATGATGTCATCTACGATACATTAAACGAAGAATATCACCCATGAGTCCTCTATAAGAACAAAGCCCTTTGTCAATTGACCCCATGAAATCCATTATCCAGCAGATAGATAGAGAGTTTTCTCATACCAAGCTCTAGGATCTTTGATTTAGACCAATATAAGCTTCACTAACGTTCGTTTTTTTAAACCGTACGAAAACGTAAAAAACGCAAAATAACAAACGAAAGCGTACGAACATGGCTAAAATCGTACGAAAATGTAAAAAAATACGAAAACTTAAAAAATGGAAGAAAAGTTAAAAGATAGGAAGAAAACGTAAAAAAACAGACAAAAACGTAAAAATAAACGAAATTTTAAAAAACCAGACGAAAACTTAAAAAAAACAAACGAAGACGTAAAAACCAGACGAAATCGTAAAAAAACGAACGAAAACGTAAAAAAGAAGACGAAAATGTAAAAAACAGGCGAAAACGTAAAAAAAGGGCGAAAACACAAAAAATAGGCGAAGACGTAAAACACCAGACGAAATCGTAAAAAACGAACGAAAACGTAAAAAAGAGGGCGAAAACGTAAAAAACAGGCGAAAACACAAAAAAACAGAAAAAAACGTAAAAAACCAAACGAAATCGTAAAAAAGAGGACGAAAACGTAAAAAACGCAAAGAAAACAGACGAAAACGTAAAAACGAGACGAAATCGTAAAAAAAGGACGAAAACGTAAAAAATTATATAAAGAAAATCATATAAAGAACTATTATTGTTAAAAGACTAATGATGCAAAGCGATCATTAGCTAAATGTACTAACGTTGCCACATAATAACTAACGGTATAAACGTTTGGTTCAAGTCGGTTAAAACATTGAAAGTACGTGGGTTTCGGTGTTAATAAAAAAGTAAAGGGTTCAAGTCAGGAAATTTTGGAAAGTACGTTGATAATTTATGGCTTTTACCCGAGAAAATACATACAAAACGTCAACAATAATGTTGGTGAATTCATAGGATTAAGTAAAAGCAGTATTGAAATAAATCAAGTAATATTTCAGTAAGAAAAGTAACGTTACAACATTTTAAGGAATTATTTCCGAAATCCAAGTAGTGATTTAATAAATCGAGTAATGTTCAGTAAATCCATAGAGTTTTAAATAAAGAGTAAAAGCAATTTAGAAAACAAGTATAGTTCAATAAGGGACATTGCAACGAATACAATGTATCAATTCATCTTTATCACATTGAGCTCATGACACCGAACCTTGACGTTAAGGCATATCTTGTATGTAAATAAAGTTGCCCCTGAACTAGGTATTATTGCCTCATACTTACGATTTTCAATACAAATTGTCTGTTGACTGGGTGCTCACATTCGGATTCATACCCCCGGACAGGGCTGTCAAACCCAATAGATCTATTTATTTGTACTAGCGCTCACCCATTATAGGCAATTAACGGTTCATGAAATTAGGGACTTTGGCAATAGCTACTCATGCAGATAATCTCATATTCGGGTCTAGCATACCATAAAATCACTTGTGTTCAATTTTATAAAACAAGCATGTATCTCTGTAACACCCCCAAAATGGGTCGCAGCGGAATAAGGATCCGGGGCATGTTACTTCAAGATCAACAGCACAAGATATATATAAGAACAACACAAAAGTCGTTTAGATTGATACATTGGATATAAAGTAATGTACAGTAAACAGTCTTTAGTACAAAACACTCATGTAACACTTATGTAGTAGAAATCAATAATTGTACTTAAGTTAAACGAGCATGTTATTCTCACCCGCAATAGTTTATGAAGACCATTAAACGAGAAACGAGGTGGGAGCATAAACTCACCTAGAAAGCTATGAAGCACCTGAAACGAGAATTTTCAACAAGGAAAGAATGGCGGCAACATCTCACACGAGACCTATAATAATGGTCCGCGATTTAGAAGAATATATAAATTATAAGCAAATGCATAATTTTGAGCATCACTTATATAAAATATAAAACGAACAATTTATTTAATCCTATACCATAGATCCATGTGTGCGCCTCCAACATACTTATTTAGACCCACACAATAATGTTTCGCCTTAAGTTTAACCCATTCCGAATTAATATGTAATTTTATAATGAAAAATACCCATTTTGTCCCCATTATTCTCAGTTTAGACAACAAAACGCTAACAAAAAGCGAAAGACTAACCTATTAGTTGCAACTTCAGTTTTAGTTGATATATTTCGCCTAATTATTCTCCATAATGCAAGATAAATTGACCAGATAAAGAATTTCGCCCAAAGTTTGACTTTTTTATTATATATATTTCCTAAATCTGACCCGTCCGAAACGTGACCTGCAAAATCACATTTTCACAGACTCGGACACTAGCGCGTGCCATTTGATGTAAAACTGACGTTTCCGGACAACTTTTAGTTTTAAGACGGATCCAAGACCCACATAAAATGACGCAAAAATGACCCTTGCAAGTTTCTGCAGAAAATTAACTTCTTTTTAACAAAAACGCAGAATTTCTTTTAAGTTTTTGACCCGTTAACATACGTTTTTAGCCTTAGTTATTCTCGCGAGAAAGCAAAACGGTATTTTAAATAACTTTTTAGTTTACCGAGACTCGAGAAACTCACTAGAAAGGAACGAAAATCCTATGAAATCAATCTGAATGCAAAACTAAAAAGAAAAGAAAAAACGCAGCATTCTATACTAAGCTTTGACCCGTCATTATATCATTGTTTGAAGACTAAGCAAGCGTCCGCGGAAAGTAAAACCGACACATGCCAGCGGGGCAACTTTTTAGTTTAAGACCGAGATCCCGAAACCCAACCGATAATGAACCAAAATAGCGCCTTTTAAGGATATCTTCAGAAAATGTATATTTACACATGATCTTATTGGACTGTTAATTACCAATTTCAAACTTCTAACAGCCCGAAATTTTTCGTTTTGAGAGTTACGAACCCCACATATATCGACGTCAAAGCTAGAGGATGACCTCTATCATATTTTGTCAAGCCTAAAAGTCAGATTTAACAATTTTGAGTAACCCAAACTTGACTCGCCAATTTTCTGCATTAAAAGTGACACTTAAAAACTCCGCCAAACGTTATTTTCCGCAACCAACAAGCTTCAAAATAATCCTAGCTAACCTATCTCCGTCCACTAACATCTCTAATCAATAGTGCAACCTCAACACACAACATGCACCACAATCACTGGAAATCTGATAAAAATTAAACACATGGCATACATAAATAAAATCAATCAACAGTAGCGCGCTGCGGCTTAATAAAATACTTACAATCACAATGCAATAGCAAGAAAATCAACACAATCAAACCCTTGTGGGTTTGATTCTTAGCCGAACACCACATAACCCATTTTTACCAAAATCCTAACTTTTTAGCAATCAAAATCTTGCACAATCACTTGCAATTAAAACCATTGATGCTTCAATTGTACCCAAAATCAATTAATTCTTCAAAATCAAAAAAAATCTTCAAAAACTAAAAATCTTGAAAAGGTCTTGCATGGATGATTTTTCTATGAAAAGAATGATGAGGATTAGTGTAGAAGTGATTTAGGATTAATAGAAATTGATTTGGGAAGATTTGATGATAATTTCGGTTGGTTTTGGTTGGGGTTCGGCGAACACAAGAGAGAAAAGAGGAGAGAAGAGATTTCTTCCCTTTTTTTTAATAACTGAGTTGTGTGTTTTGAAAAGAGTCGACGTGTATATATAGGTGGTCAAAGTATCTAATAAAATTCTTATGGGGTGTTTGGTTTCTAGTTTTGATGGAGCCTAAAAGAATTAAAGAGGGTGTTTGGTTTATATGTTATGTTTATAAATTATATTTTTATTTTTATTTTTCTAAAACATTTATACCATAATATTTGTTTTTAAACACGTAGTTAAAATATTAAAAATTGTAAAAACACTATTTTGACGCGGTTTCGGCCAAACACGGATAAAAGTCAAAAAGTATTAAAATGAAAAATAAATAAGCTCTCGAAGCTAAAATATGGAATTATTGATTTCTCAAACGTTAAAATGGATAAATATTTTAAGTCCTCGATCGTAACGACTAAAATACGGATTTTCGTTAAAACCTAAACAAAGAAATAAAAAATCCATACGATTAAAATAGAATTTAAAGTTCGGTTTAAAATATTGATCTTATATTCAGAAATGTTACATAGATCTACCCTATACAGACAGGGCTGTCAACGCCTAATAGATCTATTTATATTTGTACTAGCGCTCACCCATTATAGGCAATTAACGGTTCATGAAATTAGAGACTTTGGCAATAACTACTCATGCAGATAATCTCATATTCAGGTCCAACATACCATAAAATCACTTGTGTTCAATTTAAAACAAGTAATATGTTCAAAACTCACGGTTTTGTAAATAGCTATTCAATGATCAAATCATGTAGTATGCAAATCAAGCTTTAATAAATTCATGAGTAAACAACCATGTATCGTACATGTTTTAGAAGTCATATAGTAAGTAAGTAAAAGCTTTTAGCACAAACAATCATGTAACGCTTATGTAGTAGAAATCAATAATGTACTAGTAAAGACAAGCATGTATTCGACACTCCCGAAATAGTTTATGAAACCATTAAAAGAGAAAAGGTGGGGCTATGAACTCACCTAGAAGCGATGAAGTATCGAACGAGAATTTCAACAAGGAAAAAATGACGACAACATCTCACCCGCGACCTATAATAATGGTCCGCGATTTAGAAAAATATATAAATTATAAGCAAATGCATAATTTGCATAAGTATACTTGACATATATAGTCAAAAGTATGTAATCTTATTTCCATATAATCCATGTGTGCGTCCTCAACTTATACTTATTTATACCGCAACCTAAATGTTTCGCCTTAAGTATGTACCGGGTTCATTTTAACCCTTTCCGACTAATATGTAAATTTTAGATGAAAATTACCGCATTTTGACCCTTATCAAGGTTAAGACATCTTAGACGCGAACCAAAACGTAAGACTAACTTATTAGTTGTCAAATGTCAGTTTTAGTTGGTTACATTTATGCCTAATTATTCTCCATAAGCTAGCGTGACCATTAAAAGGAATTTCGCCAAGTTTGACTTTTTTATTAATATATATTTCCTTAACGAGCTACCCATACCGAAACGACTCTAAATCACATTTTCACGACTCGACCTAAAGATATATGTGGGGGGTTCAATTTGATGTAAAACACGTTTCGGACGAACCTTTATTAGTTTTACCGAACCCGAAACCCAAACTAAAATGACCAAATCACCCCTGGGCAGTTTCATGCAAACGAGCGCATTAACGTTCTTTTTTAACAAAAACGCAGAATTTCTTTTAAGTTTTTGGCCCGTTAACATACGTTTTTAGCCTTAGTTATCCTCGCCGAAAAAGAAAACGGCATTTTAAAAAACTTTTTAGTTTGACCCGAGACTCGAAACTCGATAGAAAAGGACAATAATGCCCCTATATCAGATCTGATGCAAACTAAAAAGAAAAGAAAAACGCAGATGATTATATTCTAACTTTTTGACACCTCATTACGGCATTTTTAAACCAACAACCTCGCGGCAAAGTAAAACGACGTTTCGGACAACTTTTTAGTTTTAGCCGAGACCCGAAACCTAACAGAAAATGACCAAAATACCCTTTTTACGAATTCTGCAGAGAAATGTTATTTATTTTTTCACAGGAAGCCTGATTAACTTTTACCATATTCCAAACTTCTAACAGCCGCCAAATCTTCGTTTTTAAGAGTTACGGAACCCACGATATATCGAGAGCGATAGACTAGTGATGACCTCTTCATTATTTCATGGCCTAAAATCAATTACAACAATTTTGACTAAACAAACTTGACTACGCCAATTTTCTGCATTAAAAGTGACACAGAGAAAAAACTTCTGCCAAACCTATTTTTTGCACCAACAAGCTTCAAAATAATCCTAGCTAACCTATCTCCGTCCACTAACATCTCTAATCAATAGTCCAAGAACCTCAACACACAACATGCACCACAATCATATAATTCTTGTGATATAAAATTAAACACATGCAACATAATTAAAATCAATCAACGATATTAAGGGTAATAAAATACTTTACAATCACAATAGCTAAATAGCAAGAAAACATCAACACAATCAAACCCTTGTGGGTTTGATTCTTGCCGAACACCACATAACCCATTTTTACCAAAATCTTAACTTTTTAGCAATCAAAATCTTGCACAATCACTTGCAGTTAAACCATTGATGCTTCAATTATACCCAAAATCAATTAATTCTTCAAAATAAAAAAAAGCTTCAAAAACTAAAAATCTTGAAAAGGTCTTGCATAATGATTTTTTCGTATGAACAAAATGATGAGATTCTATGTAGACGTGAATTTCGGATGAATATGAATTGAATTTGGGAAGGATTTGATGATAAATTCGTGTGGTTTTGGTTGGGATTCCGACGAACCAGGAGAGAAAAGTAGGAAGCAGAGATTTCTTCCCTTTTATAACGAGTTTGTGGGTTTTGAAAAGAGTTCGACATGTACATATATAGTGAGTCAAGCATCTAATAAAATTCTTATGGTTGTTTGGTTTTCTAGTGTTGATGGTAGCCAAAAAAAAAAATTAAAGAGGGTGTTTGATTTATATGTTATGTTTATAAATTATATTTTTATTTTTATTTTTCTAAAACATTTATACCATAATATTTGTTTTAAAACACGTAGTTAAAATATTAAAAATTGTAAAAATACTATTTTGACGCGGTTTCGGCCAAACACGGATAAAAGTCGAAAGTATATAAAAGAAAAATAAATAAGGCTCCTCAAAGCAAAAATAGGTAGAATTATGATTTCTCAAACGTAAGAATGGATAAATATTCAAGCATAAGGATTCTAAACGAGGCAAAACGACGATTTTTCGTTAAAACGGCGATCGCAATAAAAATAATAAATATCCCATAATAATTAGAAATAAAAATTTAGCAGTTGAGTGGTTTAAATTTGTGTATCTTAAATTAGTGAAATGTTATCGAGAAATCCCAATTTAATATCTATAAGTTTATATTTATGATACGTGTTATAGAAATGCTAACTATGCTAAACATGTTTGTATTGATATATATGTGTGTGACGTAAATCATTATTTTATGTGAGCCTTTTACTAGATGTAGCTACGTGAGCTTCTTAGTTCACAAACCACACTGATAATCATAATAGGTTCATCTATCTATATACACATATAGACGTTTACATAGTCTTGTATCATCCAATATATTGATTGTTATGATATAATACACTTAAGTGACTTAGGGTCTTTGTGCGTGAATTAGGTTTGTCTCATGTCACTAAAATTTATCGAGTACGAGCATGCATAATCGGTCATTAATCCTAAGGATTTAGTTAGACGGATCACGTTATCATTATATTATTTATTACTGATTCTTTCTTCACGAAATAACGATTTTCCTCCTCATCGTCAACGATCAAAATACTCAAAACTCCCCATAGTAACTCGTTCCCACTCTTTTGTTACTATATCAACCGTCTCCTATCTTTAGGGATCCATTCCTTAACCCATAACATTATACACTCATTTTCATACCTAACTAATACACAAAATCCTAAATCACATCTCTACACTATATATGATAGCTAATATTCTTCTCTCCGCCATTTCCGCTACTCTACCTTAAGATAACCTCATACCTCAGAGCTACGTAACTTCACGGTTGAAGATTGTCGTATGCTAACCATCATCCTTCTTGACTTTCTCAAGCTCATCGCTTTCGTCATTGTTTGTTTTCTTCTTTATTTTTTTTATTATTCGACACATTATATCCGGATGAGCACGAATTAAGTGGGAGGGAAAACACACTCGTTCTCATATAGTCTTTCAACAAATACTCTTAAGAACTCACAAATGTGATTCTTATTCACTAGAAACCGATTCAAGCGAACCTTTACCCTACAGACTCATTTCTTGTTCCTTCACACATGTACACCTCGCTCACACAAACCAAATTGGTGACCAAGATCGTAACCTGGCTCTCTTCCTAACTTCACTATTAGGACTAATACCTCCTCAAACAAGAACACTCATTTCTTTTTCCATAAGAACACTTATTTCTTTTTCCACAACACAAGTACACCCCGTTCACACAAACCGATTTGGTTCTTGTCTCCTACCCTAACACACTAGTACACCACGTTCACATATTCTCAAGAATTCACAAATGTGATTCTTATCCACTAGAAACCAACTCACAAGAACACTCAACTTTTATTCTAACACATAAGTACACAACGTTCACATAAACCACAATTGGTTCTAATCACTTACCCTAACTTCACTATTAGGATCAATACCTCCTCAAGACAAGAACACTTCACTCTTTTGAATATCCTCGTTACTAGAACCTTCAACCATTAAGTCAACCTTACAAGAACGTCGTCTACCACACACTCAAACCTTACAACTACAATCTACTCTTGATGGTAATAGATAGTTTGTGAACCATCAATACTTTAACACAAAACCTTGCAAGTATACTTCACTCTTGATTGTGAAAGAACCTTTGACCCGTATGTCGATCATACACAAACCCTATCACTAGACTTCACTCTTAATAGTGATGACTACTTTCACATACCCAAACCTCACAAACATACCTTACTCTTGATAGTAATATTTAGTTCGACAAACTTCAATCCTCACAAACATGATACTCAAAACATATAACTACACAATCTTTACTATCTTCACTTGAAGAACATCATCACCCTTACCGAAAAATGTTGGTCCTCTCTTGCAAACTCCCATGCCAAATAAATTATCTCCTCAAGAACATTCCACACTTATCCAATAACCATTACAAGTGATCCTTTCATTTTTTTTCCACAATTGAGTCTTTTAGTTTGTTTCCACTTACTAGCAAGTGAAAAACATAAAGAAGATATTCAATCTTCAAGTGTTATCGAGTCACCACATTGTTGTGTCTTTCATTTTTCTTTCACTAAGAAAGAACTACTACCTCGTCTCACATATCCACCTTTGTTCATAAACATTAAAAACCAACAATGCACTTGTTACATTAGGATCACATGCAACCCAATCACTCTTGTCATTATTAGTAAAAACGATATATTATTCTAAACCGTCTTTGCCAACCTTAAGCTCAACACCTTCCTTCTTTGTTCTCGCTCATCCTTCCCCACTTTCCATTATATGGAACCATTTTCATTTACTTCTAGGTGCATATCTTTGTTACTTTTATTTATATTGTCTTTAATTTTTGTTTACTACTATTTTTATTATTTTATTATTATTATTATTATTATTATTATTATTTTAAGAACATACTTAGAATATGTCTTCTCAACAAATCAAACACACTACGTATTCAAATCATGTTTTTCCATAACACACATGAAAAGCATACATAATGCTTAACAAATAAACCTTGAGGATTTAAGAATCTCTATTACAACCCTTGACGAAAGTCTATCCGATCTCAAATCATCATCTTTGGTAGAGAATGATTTCTTAAGAAACATGTCGTTCTAAAAACGATAGTACTCCTTATCCGAATGACATCTTGGATGAATTTGTTCTTATAACAATGATGTGTCAAACTATAAACGAATTCTGTTCTCTTTTATTAAAGTTGTGTGATTGGTTGGATAAATTTGTTATTAGTTGAATCTTAGTCATCGAGCATGTGTCTTGGTTCTTTTTATCTAGGTTTTTTTAAATAGAATTACATGTGTCTAGTTTCCAACAATTCTTAAAGGTGTCATAATTTAGAGTACTCATACCTAAGACATGCATATCATGTTCCCCGATAGTATATTACTATATGTATTTTTGCTATCATGATCCCTTTTATGATTTCTGTTACATTGTTTTTTACTATATGTTCTTTTGTATCATAATAATAATTTATGCTATCTTACTATGTGTAGATTATTATTTTGGACAGCTTTTTACATGTTGCTTAATCTTATGACTGGTTTGTTATCCTTTTGGAACCTTACTTGGGCTATTGTTTCATGATTACAGTTGTTTTCTTGCTCAAGTGCTTTGGGTTATGGCTACAAAACTGGGTTCTGCCTATTTTTGAGGGTCTCTGTGATTAAAGGATCTAAGAATGGTGGATTCGTCAGTGCTTTGGTAGATCCGTCCATAGCAGAAGCCAAAATTAGGAATTTATTGATTTTCAACTTTTAGCACTTTATCTATTAGTTTTGCTACTTTCTCCTAAACATTATCTTAAACCTTAGGATCAAAATACGATTCTCATATTATCTATTATTTGTTAAATACTTTACTTTCATTGTGTATGGATCCGTTAACACTTCTAACATATATATCATACACGAATCGATCTAGAATTGAGGAAAGAGAGTGAGTTGGTTAGAGAGAGAAAAAGGAGAGAGAAAATGAGAGAAAAGAGAAACTGAATTAATTAGATGCAAACTAATTTTTCTTAGATGAAAAAGCTTTATACCCGGGTCACGTTATAAGGTACGCGTGGGATTTTTAAATAGGTCACGGGCTCGGGTTTTGTTGGATTAAATCCGAAACTTATACAATTTTAGATTAAACTATCGTGCCGATTCCGATATATATTCGATTACAACATTAACTAACTTAAAGGACGATGCTCCATCGTAGATGTGACCGAGCTTCCTTGTTCGAATAATTATTGAGGCTAACAATCTCCCGAAAGTGAGGTCTTGAACACGGGAACGAGCTTCCTTTATTGACTCAATAAAATTGAGGCTAACAATCTCCCCCGAAGTGAGTTCATTGATGACACTCCTTCATGAGATCAGTGAGATTGCTTTTGTCGTTTAAGCTCGAGTGTTCTTGGTCTTTGTCTTCGTTGTTTGTTGTAAGCTTGTTCCTTCATGCTTTGTGATCTTGACTTTGAGCCTTTGTCATTGTCTTTATCGTCTATCATCTTGCGGTCTTATGTCTTTGACAACATGCTCTACTTTTTGCATTATCTTGAAAGCTTCAATTCAGAGTTTGCGGAAGTCTTTGTCTTTAAATCTTGAGCTTTCTAGATAGTATGTCTTCGGAGATTGAGCATTTGAATGGGATTGAGGTTGCCGTTACCACCGTTTGACCTGCAGGTTTACGTTAGTGATAAACGAGAAAATTGATTTGAAAATCAATCGACGTGTCACTCGTTAAAGAGTTTTTGTAACACATCGAGGGTGTCATGTTTTTATCAAAATTCATCAACCGTCAATTCATTTACTGGACCAAATCGATATCCAGTTGTCACAAGTTTGATTCATATAGAATCTCGCTGTCATACCAAGCTTGCTTGATTGCTGCTCAAGCTGGATTTCCCTCTTCTTGTGCAATACATTAGTATCACTCGGTTTGTTCTGGCAAATATCCACATTGATATTGCGTAGGACCTTCTTATAAAGCTTGTGAACTGATGATGTTCAACAAGTGTTTGAAAAATGGAATGTGTCCTTAACGAGATTTTTTATTGATCTTCTTGGCTTAAGACTCAGATTATGCGTTTTGGTTTTAGTACTCGGAGGGAGGGGGAGGATTTGAGCAGATTGCCACGATTCATTATCAACGATCTAGGAATGAGGTTGGTCAATAGATAACGTGTGTATCCCACAAGTGACTAAATGAGACCATGTTTCTGTTGAGTCGAAAACCAAATGGCTGGGGAAGGTTGTGCTTTGAATCACTGGGGTCACTGATGGGGTTTCGGGTTTCATGTCAAAATCAACTTGTGATTCTGACAGCATATGTATTGACCCGGTTTCTGCCTTAAGTTGTGTGGAGGGCTTCTTTCTTTAGACCCTTTATCCATACATTTCTTTTTCATTCTTCAACGCCTTCAATGCTTACTAGGACGTCATTACTAACACCTTGTTGTGATTGTTCCAGTGTTAGCTCAATCTTAGTCGGCATTATTCCCATTATTACTTTATCTCCCATTCATACCTAAGGACTGCTATTTCAAATCTTTGGATTATCATTGGTAGATTCCCAGGTTCTGGTTGGATCAATAGGATTGATTTCCGAACCTAAATACCTTTGACTTCAGATTCGTGTGAAATTATGATGTTGTTGGTATAAGATCGAACCATAAAACCTTTTCTTCAGCAATGAGTCGAATAGATTCATATTTTAATTACAATTTTCTCCCTTATTTTAAGTAAAAACGACTTAGTTTTTGAAATACCTTGTGATGAAAATATGTCTGCGAAATTCTGTGGGAGAAAAATATTATTAGCATGATTGGTTTGGAACATTTTGAAATGTTTTGATTACATAAGAATTGTGTTTATGATGTATCCAGAACATTAAAACTTTGTTTTCGAAAAATCCCATCAAATAATAGGACCATTGAGGTAATTGTTGTCTTTTAAAACCAAATGTGAGGGATGGAGTGTTTGAACACCAATTTTGAAAGATTATGAATTGTCATCGAGAAATTCTTGAAAAATTGTGTTCAACTTTTTGGAATTAATCCATATGTTAGTGGTCTTCTCTTCTATCGGTAAGGGTTCAGCGCAATGACACGACACTATCCTTTTTCTTAAGCTAAAAAACATTGAATGTCTTGTAAGAACAGCTCAAGACCGAGAAACGTTAATTTTCTCGTTGTGAGGATAAGTTTTAAACCTTCCTTTATTTGAAGTCCGGGTTATGTACTGACATTTGCACATAAGCCATTTAGAAAATTAGAAATGACATGTTTGAAACTATTTGCAACTCTCGCTGAACTTCTTTTTCCACCCGTGTAAATGTTAATCGTCATTTCTAAGCCCGTAATGTATCGATTCCAAGAGGTCATGTCGAGAAGAATCTTTTGGAATTTTTCTGATTTTCTGATTTTGTATTTTCGTTTTGAAGTTTTTTATTTTTCTATTTTGCTTTTCTCTAAAAAATATGTAATGGTGATGTTTATGATTATATAAGCAGGACTCATATGTCAGAACTCCAGTTCGCTGGAGTCAAAAACCATCTCATACAAATCCTTCTGACAAGATACTTATTCCGATTCCTCAGGAAGGGCTTTCGTTAAACAATGCAGCTAGTTGGTATTCAGTTCTGACAAAATATAATTCAATTTTATACCATTTTCAACCTGTTCCTTTATGAAATGATACCGAGTTGGATGTGCTTTGTCCGTGAATGGTGTACGGGGGTGCATGAGATGCTTTGGCTGGACTGAGAGTCGTATACTATGGTATTTTGTGTAGTTAAAGCATAATCTTGAAGTTTTGTCCTCATCCACATTACTTGAGCACACTTGCAGATAACGCTACGCTTACTCTTCCTATGATGAAGACATTGCAGTGATTCTGTTCTTTGATTCCAACTTTACTAGCTATCACCAAGGAACTGTACTCCCTCTGAAGTGGTTTTCCAGAGTATCAATGCATCCGGCTTGTTCTGCGTCTGAAATGCGTTTGTTCAATGCCAGTTCCTTTTGGATTACCAGAGTACCATGTTAATCGGTACCATTTAGGTATTTAAAGATTTCTTTTACCTCCTTGAGTTGCTTTCGAGTGGTACGTGCGTGATAACGTGCAAATTGCATACAGCTTGCACCTAAGTCTGGTCTACTTTATGTCGTGGTCATGTGTGTCACCTTATGTTACTACGATAATCAGATTGGTATACGGGTTCTCACTCAAGTCTCTACATCTTGTTTGGATTGTTGACATATGGTGTACCAATGGTAGTGTACAGTTGTTATCCATATTATGCTTTTTCAGAATTTCTAAAGCGTACTTGGCCTGATTGATAAAAATACCTTTTGGGGACTGGTGGATCTGAAGTCCTAAAAAGAATTTCATCTCCCCCATTAAGGACATTTCAAATCTACTGTGCATTAACTTTTCAAATCTTTTTGAATATTTAGGGTTTGTAGACCCAAAAATTATGTCATCAACGTAAATCTGCACAAGTAGAATATCCTCCCCGTATTTTATCTTGAATAAAGTTGGGTCAATTGTACCTTTAGTAAAGCCTTTGGACATCAGGAAGTTTGATAGTTCATCATACCAGGCTCTTGGAGCTTGCTTTAATCCATACAAAGCTTTCCTGAGAAGGTAGACTTTTTCTGGATGATCTGGATCAACGAACCCTTCTGGCTGAGCAACATAAACCTCCTCCTTCAGTGGACCATTAAGAAATGCCGTTTTCACGTCCATCTGATAGATTGGAAAAGACTTGTGTGCTGCGTGGGCAACGAAAATCCGAACTGCCTCCAAGCGAGCAACTGGTGCAAATGATTCTTCGAAATCAATACCCTCTTCCTGAGCATAACCTTTAGCTACAAGTCGTGCTTTGTTGCGAATTACAGTCTGATCTTCATCCTTTTTGTTCTTCCATAACCACTTTAGCTTTATAATCATCTTGCCAAATGGTTTGTCGACTAGTTCCCAGACTTTTAGTCTGTCGAACTGATGAAGTTCTTCCTGCATTGCTTCAATCCATGCAGAATCAGCCATTGCGTCCTTAATGTTCTTCGGTTCGACTATACTCACCGTGAGCGCGAACATACACATTTCAGGATCTGTGGCAAGCTGTCGTCTTGTTTGAACTGGCATGGTTGGATTTCTACGAACTTGTTCTAATGGATGATCTTTGGTCCATCGGTAATCATGACTTTGTGGTTGAAATGAATGCACATCGGTATTATCAATGTTGCGTGAGGAAGACTCACCAGTTTCTTGTACCCGAGTACAAAAAGGATTGATAAATTCATCTTCTTGAAACGATGCATTCGGTGCTTGATCATTGTTGTTTTCCTCAGCTTGACCGTGTGTTGGAGTGTAATATTCTTCAATTAAAGGACTGAAGAGAAATTCCAACCCTTGATGTGACGAATCTGTCTTTTCTGCTGTAGGAACAACATTTTGTCTTGGGGGCACAAGGCCAGAGTTGTCATAATCTGACGCCTTTTGTCCTTGAGGAACGAGGCCTGAATTGATAACATATGATAAATGATAACATTAGATTCACCCTTAGAACAACCGATCCGGAGGTATGGTAAAGTGAAAGAGAAATTTAGCCATATAATTAGAGAGAAAAGAGAAAGGATATGAGAAGTTGTGTGTGTGGTTGAGAGCAAAGAGAAAAACACATACACTCACACTTTACAAATATGAACTTCTACCCCTTCATGGAAGTATGGAGGGGGTATTTATAGTCCTGGGCTTGACTAGCTAAACTAACCCGACACGATTATAAATGATAAATGTAATTCCGGATTAGTCACCATATTTTAGGGCTAACAATCTTCCCCCAATATGTAGACATACGGAATTACTTACAATACTGATGATCTCCCCTTCACTCAAAGTTGTAGAGAACTATTTTTACTATGATAGAAAAGCACTAACGTTTCCAACCATTGTAACTTGTTCTCTGTTTTTAAATAATTTTTCTCATCATCCCTTATTGTGGTGTATAACCCCGACTCTTTATTCTTTTACGTTTACACTCATTGTCTCTTCACTTTCTCTATTTCGTGTGATATTCTTTAATTGAAAAGTTATTCCCTAATTTAGGAGTTAAAATTATTAATCTTTCTCTCTCATTCTCTTTTCTCTTCATAATGTATCCTTCCTCTCTAAATTGTGAGACACTATTTTTTATGCCTTAGAAAGACCTAAAATGTTTACCAACATTTATTGTTCTAATGTTTTTTAAATAATTTTTTTCATCATCCCTTTTGTAGTGTATAACCCTGACTCTTTATTTCTTTTTATGCATTACTTAATCGTTTATCTTCACTTTCTCTATTTGTTGATATCTCTTTAATTGGAGTTATCCCTAATTTTGGAGTAAAATTATTAATCTTTATCTTCTCATTCACTTTCTCTTCATGATGATCTCCCTCCACTCTAAATTGTGAGACTATTTTTTGCATAGAAAGCCTAAACTGTTACCAACATTGTAAACAGTTCTCCTGTTTTTAAATAATTTTGTCTCATCATTCATATTGTGTGTATAACTCTAATTCTTTATTTCTATTTTATGGCTTACTCTCATCGTCTCCTTCACTTTCTCTATTTGTGATATTTCTTTAATTGAGTCATCCTCAATTCTGGAGTAAAATTATGAATCTTTTGATTCTCATTCACTTTCACTTCATGATGATCTCACTCTACTCTAAGTTGTGAGGACCTATTTTTTATTGGCACTAAAGCACTAAACGATACAAACATTGTATCTTGTTCTCCTGATTTAAATTAAACTTGTTTCATAATCCCTTATTGTGGTGTATAACCCTTTACTCTTATTTCTTTTCTATTGGTTTACATCATTGTCTCCTTCACTTTCTCTATTCGTTGATATCTCTTTTTTAATTGGAGCTATCCCTAATTTAGGAGTAGTTATTAATCTTGCTATTCTAATTCACTTCTCTTCATAATGGATCTCCTTCCAACACTAATTGTGAGAGACATATTTTATCAGCCTATAAAAAGACCTAAATGTTTACCAAACATTGTAACTTGTTTCTTCTATTTTTAAATAATTTCTCTTCATACCTTATTATGGTGTAAAAAACCCTGACTCTTATTTCTTTTTATGGCATTCTATAATCGTCTTCCTTTACTTTTCAATTCGATGATTTCTTTTTAATTGGAGTTTCCCTAATTTTTGAGTAAAATTTATTATCTTTTCTCTTTCTCATTCACTATTTTACTTCATGATGATATCCTCACTCAAATTTGTGTAGATTATTTTATATGCATAGGAAAGCCCTAAACGTTAATAAAGTTGTAACTTGTTCTTCTGATTTTTTAAATATTTTTCACTCATCCCTTATTGTAGTGTTTTTTAACCTTGACTCTTTATTTCGTTTCTATGGCGGGGGGACTGACTTTCATGTATCATCACTTTATCTATTCGTATAATATCTCTTTATTCAAGTTATCCCTATTTTAGGAGTTAAAATTATTTAATCTTTATCTTCTCTTATTAACTTTCACTTCATGATGATCTCACTCCACTCTAAGTTGTGAGACCTATTTTTATATCGCTAGATAGATAACCCTAAATGATACCAAATTGTAACTGTGTTTCTTGTTTTTAATATTACTTGTCTCAATATCCCTTTATTGGGTGTTATAACCCGACTCTTTATTTCTTTCTATGGCTTACTCTCATCGTCTCCTTCACTTTCTCTATTCATTGATTCTTCTTTAATTGGAGTTAACCCTAATTTTGAAGTAAAATTATTAATCTTTCTCTTCTCATTCACTTTTTCTTCATGGTGATCTCCCTCTAGTCTAAGTGGTGAGACCTATTTTATATGCCTAGAAAGCCCTAAACGTTACCAACATTGTAACTTGTTCTACTGTTTTTAAATAATTTTTCACATCATCCCTTATTGTGGTGTATAACTTTGATTCTTTATTTTGTTCTATGGCTTACTCTCGTCGTCTCCTTCACTATCTCTATTTGTTGATATCTATTTAATTGAGTCATCTTAAAATTCCTGGAGTAAAGTATGAATCTTTTGATTCTTGATTCAATATCTCTTCATGATGATCTCACTCTACTAAAAGTTGTTGAAGACCTATTTTATATGGCTATAAAGACCTAAACGATACCAACATTGTAACTTGTTCTCTTGTTTTTAAATAACTTATCTGATCATCCCTTATTGTGGTGTATAACCCTGACTCTTTATTTCTTTCTATGGCTTACTCTCATTGTATCCTTCACTTTCTCTACCGGTAATATCTCCATTAATGGACTTATCTCCTAATTTTTTGGAGTAAAATTATTAATCTTTTCTTCTCTGTCACTTTAACTTCATGATGATCTTCACTCACTCTAAGTTCATGGAAGACCTATTTTATATCGATAGAAAGGAAAGCCCTAAACGATACCAACATTGTAACTTGTTCTCTTGTTTTTAAATAACTTGTCTCAATCCTCCATTATTGTGGTGTTATAACCCTGAATGCAAACCCCCCCACCAACTTATTTTCAATTTTATTATCTTTCTATGGCTTAATCTCATTGTCTCCTTTACTTTCTTTATTCGTTGATATCTCTTTAATTGGAGTTATCCTCAATTCTGGAGTAAAATTAGGAATCTTTCTCTTCTCATTCACTTTCTCTTCATAATGATCTCCTTCCACTCTAAATTGTGAGACCTATTTTATATGCATAGAAAGACCTAATTTACCAACATTGTAACTTGTTCTTCTGTTTTTAAATAATTTTTCTCATCATCCCTTTTTATGGTGTAAAACATGATCTTTATTTCTTTTATGGCTTACTATAATCGTCTCCTTCACTTTCTCAATTCGTTGATATCTTTTTAATTGGAATTCTCCCTAATTTTGGAGTAAAATTATTAATCTTTCTCTTCTCATTCACTTTTTATACATAATGATCTCCCTCCACTCTAAGTTGTGAGACCAATTTTATTTTTTTGCATAGAAAGCCCTAAAGTTACTAAAATTGTAACTTGTTCTCTGTTTTTAAATATTTTTTTCTCATAATTCCCCTTATTGTATGTTTGTGTATTAAACCTTGACTCCTTTATTTTGTTCTATGGCTTACTTTCATCGGTCTCATTCCACTTTCTCTTTCTTTATATTCTCGTTAATTGGAGTTATCCCTATTTTTGGAAGTTAAAAAATTATTATCTTTCTCTTTTCTTTTTTTTATGTCACTTTCACTTCATGAAGATCTTCACTCCACTCTAAGTTCTGGAGACCTATTTTATATCGCTAAGAAAACCCCTAAACAATACCAACATTGTAAACTTGTTATACTTGTTTTTAAATAATTTTTCTCATCATCCCTTATTGTGCAGTATAACTCTGATTCTTTATTTCGTTTAATGGCTTACTCTCATCGTCTCCTTCACTTTCTCTATTTGTTGATATCTCTTTAATTGAGTCATCCTCAATTCTGGAGTAAAATTTTGAATCTTTTGATTCTCATTCACTTTCACTTCATGATGATCTCACTCTACTCTAAGTTGTGAGACCTATTTTATATGGCTATAAAGCCCTAAACGATACCAACATTGTAACTTGTTCTCTTGTTTTTAAATAACTTATCTCATCATCCCTTATTGTGGTGTATAACCCCGACTCTTTATTTCTTTCTATGGCTTACTCTCATCGTCTCCTTCACTTTCTCTATTCATTGATATCTCTTTAATTGGAGTTATCCCTAATTTAGGAGTAAAGTATTAATCTTTCTCTTCTTATTCACTTTCTACTTCATGATGATCTCCTTCCACTCAAATTATGAGACCTATTTTATTATGCTAGAAAGAACCTAAATGTTACCAACATTTGTAACATGTTTCTTCTATTTTTTAAATAAATTTTTTTCATCATCCCTTATTGAGGTGTAAACCCTAACTCTTTATTTTCTTTTTATGTGCTTACTCTCATCGTCTCCTTCACTTTCTCTATTCGTTGATATCTCTTTAATTAGAGTTATCCCTAATTTTGGAGTAAAATTATTAATCTTTCTCTTCTCATTCACTTTCTCTTCATGATGATCTCCCTCCACTCTAAGTTGTGAGACCTATTTTATATGCCTAGAAAGCCCTAAACGTTACCAACATTGTAACTTGTTCTCCTATTTTTAAATAATTTTTCTCATCATCCCTTATTGTGGTGTATAACCCTGACTCTTTATTTCGTTCTATGGCTTACTCTCATCGTCTCCTTCACTTTCTCTATTCGTTGATATCTCTTTAATTGGAGTCATCCTCAATTCTGGAGTAAAATTATGAATCTTTCTCTTCTCATTCACTTTCACTTCATGATGATCTCACTCTACTCTAAGTTGTGAGACCTATTTTATATGGCTAGAAAGCCCTAAACGATACCAACATTGTAACTTGTTCTCTTGTTTTTAAATAACTTGTCTCATCCGCAATCCTTATTGTGTGGTGTATAACCGAATTCTTTTATTTTCTTTCTATGGTTTATTCTCATTATTTCCTTCACTTTCTCTATTCGTTGATATGTCTTTAATTGGAGTTATCCCTAATTTAGGAGTAAAATTATTAATCTTTCTCTTCTCATTCACTTTCTCTTCATAATGATCTTCCATCCATTCTAAAATTCGTTGAGACCTATTTTATTATGCATAGAAAGACCAAATGTTTCCAATCATTGTAACTTGTTCTTCTATTTTTAAATAATTTTTCTCATCATCCCTTATTGTGTGTAATAACCCTGATCTTTATTTCTTTTATGGATTACTTTTATCGTCTCACTTCTTTTCTCTAATCATTGATATCTCTTAATTGGAGTTATCCCTAATTTTGGGAGTATGAATTATTAAATCTTTTATCTTCTATTCAGTTTTTATATTATGATGATACCCCCCCACTCATAAGTTGTGAGACCTATTTATATGCTAGAAAGCCACTAACGTTACTAAAGTTATGTTGTAACTTGTTCTCCTATTTTTAAATAATTTTTTATCATCATCCCTTATTGTTAGTGATAACCACCTGACTCTTTATTCTCAGTTCTATAGCTTTAATTTCATCGGTCTCATCCACGTTCTCTATTCGTTTATATATCTTTAATTGGAGATATCATAATTTTGGAGTAAAATTATTATCATTATCTTCTCAATCACTTTCACTTCATGATGATCTCCTTTCACTCAAAGTTGTGAGACCTATTTTATATGCCTAGAAAGCTCTAAACGTTTCTAATATTGTAACTTGTTCTCTTGTTTTTAAATAATTTTTCTCATCATTCCTTATTGTGGTGGTTTAACCCTGACTCTTTATTATCGTTTTATGGCGTTACTCTGATTAGTCTCCTCCAGTTTCTATATTCGTTGATATCTCTTTAATTGGAGTCATCCTCAATTCTGGAGTAAAACTCTGAATCTTTATCTTCTCATTCATTTTCACTTCATGATGATCTCACTTCACTCTAAGTTGTAAGACCTATTTTAAATAATTTGTTTCATCATCCCTTATTGTGGTGTATAACCCTGACTCTTTATTTCTTTCTATGGCTTACTCTCATTGTCTCCTTCACTTTCTCTTTTCATTGATATCACTTTAATTAGAGTATCCTATTTTGGAAGTTAAATTATTAATCTTTCTCTTCTCATTCACTTTCTCTTCATGATGATCTCCCTCCACTCTATGTTATGAGACCTATTTTATATGCCTAGGAAAGCCCGTAAACGTTCACAAACATTGTAAACTTGGTCTCAAGTTTTCTAAATAATTTTTCTCATCATCCCATACTGTGGTGTATAAACTCAGATTACTTTATTTGCTTTCTTTGGCGTACTCTCATTGTCTCCTTTACTTTTCTCTATTTGTTGATATTCTTTATTGATTCATCACTCTATTCTGTAGTAAAATTATAAATCTTTTTTATTCTCATTCACTTTACTTCATGATGATCTCACTCTACTCTAAGTTGACTCTTGATATCGCTAGCCTTGAGGATAAAGCTGTTTTGTGACCTTATTTTTTATGGCTATAAAAGCCCTATTTGATACCAAATTGTAAATTGTTCTCCTGTTTTTTTAAAATATAATTGTTTTATCATCCTTATTGTGGTGTATAAACCCCCGACTCTTTATTTCATTTTTTGGTTTACATTCATTGTCCTCTTCACTTTCTCTTTTCGTTGATATCTCTTTAATTGGAGTTTATCATAATTTGGAGTAAAATTATTAATCTTTTCTTATCCATTTACAATTTCTATTCATAATGATTCCTTCCACTCTAAATTGTGAGCAGACCTATTTTTTATGCCTAGAAAGACCTAAATTTATACCAACATGGTAACTTGTTCTCCTGTTTTTAAATAATTTTTCTCAACATCCCTTATTGTGGTGTAATAACCATGACTCTTTATTTTTTTTATGGGTACTATAATCATCTGACTTCACTTTCTCTATTAGTTGATAATCTCTATTAATTGGAGTTATCCATTAATTTTGGTAGTAAAATTATTATCTTTCTGCTTTTCATTCACTTTCATTCATAATGATTCCTTCCAAATCTAAATTGTTGAGACTATTTTATATGTAGAAAGACCTAAAAGTTACCAAACATGATAAACTTGTTCTTCTGTTTTTAAATAATTTTTCTCATCATCCATTATTATGCTGTAAAACCCTGACTTTATTTCTTTTTATGGCTTACTATAATCGTCTCCTTCACTTTCTCAATTGGTTGATATCTTTTTAATTGGAATTCTCCCTAATTTTGGAGTAAAATTATTAATCTTTCTCTTCTCATTTCTCTGTTCTTCATGATGATCTCCCTCTACTCTAAGTTGTGAGACCTATTTTATATGCCTAGAAAGCCCTAAACGATACCAACATTGTAACTTGTTCTCCTGTTTTTAAATAATTTTTCTCATCATTCCTTATTGTGGTGTATAACACCGACTCTTTATTTTGTTCTATGGCCTACTCTCATCTTCTTCTTTACTTTCTCTATTCGTTGATATCTCTTTAATTGGAGTCATCCTCAATTCTGGAGTAAAATTATGAATCTTTCTATTCTCATTCAATTTCACTTCATGATGATCTCACTCCACTCTAAGTTGTGAGACCTATTTTATATGGCTAGAAATCCCTAAACGATATCAACATTGTAACTTGTTCTCCTGTTCTTAAATAACTTGTCTCATCATCCCTTATTGTGGTGTATAACGCTGACTCTTTATTTCTTTCTATGGCTTACTCTCATCGTCTCCTTCACTTTCTCTATTCGTTGATATCTCTTTAATTGGAGTTATCTCTAATTTTAGAGTAAAATTATTAATCTATCTCTTCTCATTCACTCTATCTTCATGATGATCTCCCTCTACTCTAAGTTGTGAGACCTATTTTATATGGCTAGAAATCCCTAAACGATACCAACATTGTAACTTGTTCTCCTATTCTTAAATAACTTGTCTCATCATCCCTTATTGTGGTGTATAACACTGACTCTTTATTTCTTTCTATGGCTTTCTCTCATCGTCTCCTTCACTTTCTCTATTCGTTGATATCTCTTTAATTGGATTTATCCCTAATTTTGGAGTAAAATTATTAATCTATATCTTCTCATTCACTTTCTCTTCATGATGATCTCACTCCACTCTAAGTTGTGAGACCTATTTTATATGGCTAGAAAGCCCTAAATGTTACCAACATTGTAACTTGTTCTTCTGTTTTTAAATAATTTTTCTCATCATCCCTTATTGTGGTGTATAACACTGACTCTTTATTTCTTTCTATGGCTTACTCTCATCGTCTCCTTCACTTTCTCTATTCGCTGATATCTCTTTAATTGGATTTATCTCTAATTTTGGAGTAAAATTATTAATCTATATCTTCTCATTCACTTTATCTTCATGATGTTCTCCCTCCACTCTAACTTGTGAGACCTATTTTATATGCCTAGAAAGCCCTAACGATACCAATATTGTAACTTGTTCTCCTGTTCTTAAATAACTTGTCTCATCATCCCTTATTGTGGTGTATAACACTGACTCTTTATTTTGTTCTATGGCCTACTCTTATCTTCTTCTTTACTTTCTCTATTCGTTGATATCTCTTTAATTGGAGTCATCCTCAATTCTGGAGTAAAATTATGAAACTTTCTATTCTCATTCAATTTCACTTCATGATGATCTCCCTCCACTCTAAGTTGTGAGACCTATTGTATATGGCTAGAAATCCCTAAACGATACGAACATTGTAACTTGTTCTCTTGTTTTTAAATAACTTGTCTCATCATCTCTTATTGTTGTGTATAACACCGACTCTTTATTTCGTTCTATGGCTAACTCTCATCTTCTCCTTCACTTCCTCTATTCGTTGATATCTCTTTAATTGGAGTCATCCTCAATTTTGGAGTAAATTTATTAATCTATCTCTTCTCATTCACTTTCTCTTCATGATGATCTCACTCCACTCTAAGTTGTGAGACCTATTTTATATGGCTAGAAAGCCCTAAACGATACTAACATTGTAACTTGTTCTCCTGTTTTTAAATAACTTGTCTCATCATCCCTTATTGTGGTGTATAACACCGACTCTTTATTTCGTTCTATGGCTTACTCTCATCGATTTCTTCACTTTCTCTATTCGTTGATTTCTCTTTGCTTGGAGTCATCCCTAATTCGTGAGTAAAATTATTAATCTTTCTCATCTAATTCACTTTTGCTTTATTATGCTTTCCCTCCACTTTAAGTTGTGAGACCTATTTTATATGCCTTGAAAGCCCTAAACAATACCAACATTGTAACTTGTTCTCTTGTTTTTAATAACTTGTCTCATCATCCCTTATTGTGGTGTATAACCCCGACTCTTTATTTCTTTCTATGGCCTACTCTCATTGTCTCCTTCACTTTTTCTATTCGTTGATATCTTTTTTATTGGAGTCATCCTCAATTCTAGAGTAAAATTATGAATCTTTCTCTTCTCATTCACTTTCACTTCATGATGATCTCACTCCACTCTAAGTTGTGAGACCTATTTTATATGGCTAGAAATCCCTAAACAATACCAACATTGTAACTTAATCTCTTGTTTTTAAATAACTTGTCTCATCATCCCTTATTATGATGTATAACCCCGACTCTTTATTTCGTTCTATGGCTTACTCTCATCGCCTCCTTCACTTTCTCTATTCTTTGATTTCTCTTTGCTTGGAGTCATCCCTAATTTGTGAGTAAAATTATTAATCTTTCTCATCTAATTCACTTTCGCTTTATTATGATTTCCCTCCACTTTAAAATGTGAGACCTAATTTATATGCCTAGAAAGCCCTAAACGGTATCAACATTGTAATTTGTTCTCCTGTTTTTAAATAATTTTTCTCATCATCCCTTATTGTGGTGTATAACCCCGACTCTTTATTTCATTCTATGGCTTACTCTCATCGTCTCCTTCACTTTCTCTATTCGTTGATATCTCTTTAATTGGAGTTATCCCTAATTTTGGAGTAAAATTATTAATCTTTCTCTTCTCATTCACTTTCTCTTCATGATGATCTCCCTCCACTCTAAGTTGTGAGACCTATTTTATATGCCTAGAAAGCCCTAAACATTACCAACATTGTAACTTGTTCTCCTGTTTTTAAATAACTTGTCTCATCATCCCTTATTGTGGTGTATAACCTCGACTCTTTATTTCTTTCTATGGCTTACTCTCATCATCTCCTTCACTTTCTCTATTCGTTGATATCTCATTAATTGGAGTTATCCCTAATTTTGGAGTAAAATTATTAATCTTTCTCTTTTCATTCACTTTATTTTCATGATGATCTCCCTCCACTCTAAGTTGTGAGACCTATTTTATATGCTTAGAAAGCCCTAAACGTTACCAATATTGTAACTTGTTCTCCTATTTTTAAATAATTTTTCTCATCATCCCTTATTGTGGTGTAAAACCCTGACTCTTTATTTCGTTCTATGGCTTACTCTCATCGTCTCCTTTACTTTCTCTATTCGTTGATATCTCTTTAATTGGAGTTATCCCTAATTTTGAAGTGAAATTATTAATCATTCTCTTCTCGTTCACTTTCTCTTCATGATGATCTCCCTCCACTCTAAGTTGTGAGACCTATTCTATATGCTTAGAAAGCCCTATACGTTACCAACACTGTAACTTGTTCTCTTGTTTTTAAATAATTTTTCTCATATACCCTAAAGTGTTATAACCCTGACTATTTATTTTCGTTAATATGGCTTACTCATCATCAATCTCCTCACATTACTCGCTATTCTTTGATATCTCTTTAATTGGAGTTATCCCTAATTTTGGACTAAATTTATTACACTTTATCTTCTCATTCACTTTCTCTAAGTTGTAAGACCTATTTTTTAAGCCAAGAAGGCCCTAAACGTTACCAACATTGTAACTTGTTCTCCTATTTTTAAATAATTTTTCTCATCATCCCTTATTGTGGTGTATAACCCTAACTCTTTATTTCGTTCTATGGCTTAATCTCATTGTCTCCTTCACTTTCTTTATTCGTTGATATCTCTTTAATTGGAGTTATCCTTAATTTTGGAGTAAAATTATGAATCTTTCTCTTCTCATTCACTTTCACTTAATTGATGCAGATCACTCCACTCTAAGTTGTAGACAATTTTATAATGGCTGAGAAACCCCTAAACGATACCAACATTGTAACCTGTTCTCTTGTTTTTAAATAATTTGTCACATCATCCCTTATTGTGTTGTATAGCCTCGACTCTTTATTTCTTTGTATGGCTTACTCTCATCATCTCCTTCACTTTCTCTATACGTTGATATCTCATTAATTGGAGTTATCCCTAATTTTGGAGTAAAATTATTAATCTTTCCCTTCTCATTCACTTTATTTTCATGATGATCTCCCTCCACTCTAAGTGTGAACCTATTTATATGCATAAAAGCCTAAATGTTACGAATATTTGTAACTTGTTCATCCTACTATTTAAATAAATAAAATTCTCATCATATCCGAGTATTGTGTGTAAAACACCTGACTCCTTTATTTTTCGTTCTATGGCTTTACTCTCTTCGTCCCTTACCTTTCTCTATTTGTTATAATCTCTTTTACTTGGAGTCCATCCTACAATTACCCTAGAGTTAAAATTATGAATCTCTTTATTCTCATTCAATTTCACTTCAGGATGATCTCACTTCACTCTAAGTTGTGAGACCTATTTTATATGGCTAGAAAGCCCTAAACAATACCAACATTGTAACTTATTCTCCCATTTTTAAATAACTTGTCTCATCATCCCTTATTGTGGTGTATAACCCCGACTCTTTATTTCTTTCTATGGCTTACTCTCATCGTCTCCTTCACTTTCTCTATTCGTTGATATCTCTTTAATTGGAGTTATCCCTAATTTTGAAGTGAAATTATTAATCTTTCTCTTCTATAATTCACTTTCTCTTCACGATGATCTCCCTCCACTCTAAGTTGTGAGACCTATTCTATATGCTTAAAAAGCCCTATACGTTACCAACATTCTAACTTGTTTTCTTGTTTTTAAATAAGTTTTCTCATCATCCCTTATTGTGGTGTATAACCCTGACTCTTTATTTCGTTCTATGGCTTACTCTCATCGTCTCCTTCACTTTCTCTATTCTTTGATATCTCTTTAATTGGAGTTATCCCTAATTTTGGACCAAAATTATTAATCTTTCTCTTCTCATTCACTTTCTCTTCATGATGATCTCCCTCCTCTCTAAGTTGTGAGACCTATTTTATATGGCTAGAAACCCCTAAACGATACCAACATTGTAACTTGTTCTCCTGTTTTAAATAACTTGTCTCATCATCCCTTATTGTGGTGTATAACCCCGACTCTTTATTTCTTTCTATGGCTTACTCTCATCATCTCCTTCACTTTCTCTATTCGTTGATATCTCATTAATTGGAGTTATCCCTAATTTTGGAGTAAAATTATTAATCTTTCTCTTCTCATGGACACTTATTTCATTGATGACCTCCCCACTCCTAAAGTTGTGAGACCTATTTTATATGCTTAGAAAGCCTTAAACGTTACCAATATTGTAACTTGTTCTCCTATTTTTAAATAATTTTTCTCATCATCCCGTATTGTGGTGTAAAACCCCGACTCTTTATTTCGTTCTATGGCTTACTCTCATCGTCTCCTTTACTTTCTCTATTCGTTGATATCTCTTTAATTGGAGTCATCCTCAATTCTGGAGTAAAATTATGAATCTCTCTATTCTCATTCACTTTCACTTCATGATGATCTCACTTCACTCTAAGTTGTGAGACCTATTTTATATGGCTAGAAAGCCCTAAACAATACCAACATTGTAACTTATTCTCCCATTTTTAAATAACTTGTCTCATCATCCCTTATTGTGGTGTATAACCCTGACTCTTTATTTCTTTCTATGGCTTACTCTCATCGTCTCCTTCACTTTCTCTATTCGTTGATATCTCTTTAATTGGAGTTATCCCTAATTTTGAAGTGAAATTATTAATCTTTCTCTTCTCATTCACTTTCTCTTCATGATGATCTCCCTCCACTCTAAGTTGTGAGACCTATTCTATATGCTTAGAAAGCCCTATACGTTACCAACATTGTAACTTGTTCTCTTGTTTTTAAATAATTTTTCTCATCATCCCTTATTGTGGTGTATAACCCTGACTCTTTATTTCGTTCTATGGCTTACTATCATCGTCTCCTTCACTTTCTCTATTCTTTGATATCTCTTTAATTGGAGTTATCCCTAATTTTGGACTAAAATTATTAATCTTTATCTTCTCATTCACTTTCTCTTCATGATGATCTCCCTCCTCTCTAAGTTGTGAGACCTATTTTATATGGCTAGAAACCCCTAAACGATACCAACATTGTAACTTGTTCTCCTGTTTTAAATAACTTGTCTCATCATCCCTTATTGTGGTGTATAACCCCGACTCTTTATTTCTTTCTATGGCTTACTCTCATCATCTCCTTCACTTTCTCTATTCGTTGATATCTCATTAATTGGAGTTATCCCTAATTTTGGAGTAAAATTATTAATCTTTCTCTTCTCATTCACTTTATCTTCATGATGATCTCCCTCCACTCTAAGTTGTGAGACCTATTTTTTATGCCTAGAAAGCCCTAAACGTTACCAACATTGTAACTTGTTCTTATGTTTTTAAATAATTTTTCTCATCATCCCTTATTATGGTGTAAAACCCCGACTCTTTATTTCGTTCTATGGCTTACTCTCATCGTCTCCTTTACTTTCTCTATTCGTTGTTATCTCTTTAATTATAGTCATCATCAATTCTAGAGTAAAATTATGAATCACTCTATTCTCACTTTCACTTCATGATGATCTCACTCCACTCTAAGTTGTGAGACCTATTTTATATGGCTAGAAAGCCTTAAACAATACCAACATTGTAACTTATTCTCCTATTTTTAAATAACTTGTCTCATCATCCCTTATAGTGGTGTATAACCCCGACTCTTTATTTCTTTCTATGGCTTACTCTCATCGTCTCCTTCACTTTCTCTATTCGTTGATATCTCTATAATTGGAGTTATCCCTAATTTTGAAGTGAAATTATTAATCTTTCTCTTCTCATTCACTTTCACTTCATGATGATATCACTCCACTCTAAGTTGTGAGACCTATTCTATATGCTTAGAAATCCCTATACGTTACCAACATTGTAACTTGTTCTCTTGTTTTTAAATAATTTTTCTCATCATCCCTTATTGTGGTGTATAACCCTGACTCTTTATTTTGTTCTATGGCTTACTCTCATCGTCTCCTTCACTTTCTCTATTCTTTGATATCTCTTTAATTGGAGTTATCCCTAATTTTGGACTAAAATTATTAATCTTTCTCTTCTCATTCACTTTCTCTTCATGATGATCTCCCTCCTCTCTAAGTTGTGAGACCTATTTTATATGGCTAGAAAGCCCTAAACGATACCAACATTGTAACTTGTTCTCCTGTTTTTAAATAACTTGTCTCATCATCCCTTATTGTGGTGTATAACCCCGACTCTTTATTTCTTTCTATGGCTTACTCTCATCATCTCCTTCACTTTCTCTATTCGTTGATATCTCTTTAATTGGAGTTATCCCTAATTTTGGAGTAAAATTATTAATCTTTCTCTTCTCATTCACTTTATTTTGCATGATATCCCCCTCCACTCCTAAGTTGTCAGACTATTATATATGTAATAAAACTAAAAACGTTACCAACATTGTAACTTGTTCTCCTGTTTTTAAATAATTTTTCTCATCATCCCTTATTGTGGTGTATAACCCCGACTCTTTATTTCGTTCTATGGCTTACTCTCATCGTCTCCTTCACTTTCTCTATTCGTTGATATCTCTTTAATTGGAGTCATCCTCAATTCTGGAGTAAAATTATGAATCTTTCTCTTCTCATTCACTTTCACTTCATGATGATCTCATTCCACTCTAAGTTGCGAGACCTATTTTATATGGCTAGAAAGCCCTAAACAATACCAACATTGTAATTTGTTCTCCTATTTTTAAATAACTTGTCTCATCATCCCATATTGTGGTGTATAACCCTGACTCTTTATTTCGTTCGATGGCTTACTTTTATCTTCTCCTTCACTTTCTCTAGTCGTTGATTTCTATTTACTTGGAGTCATCCCTAATTCGGAGTAAAATTATTAATATTTCTCTTCTAATTCACTTTCTCTTCATGATGCTCTAACTCCACTCTAAGTTATGAGACCTATTTTATATGGCTAGAAAGCCATAAATGATACCAACATTGTAACTTGTTCTCCTATTTTTAAATAACTTGTGTCATCATCCTTTTTTATGGTATACAACCTTGACTCTTTATTTCTCTCTATGGCTTACTTTCATCGTCTCATTCACTTTATCAATTCATTGATTTCTCTTTAATTGGAGTTATCCCTAATTTTAGAGTAAAATTATTAATCTTTCTCGTCTCATTCACTTTCTCTTCATGATGATCTCCCTCCACTCTAAGTTGTGAGACTAATTTTATATGCCTAGAAATCCCTAAATGTTACCAACATTGTAACTTGTTCTCCTGCTTTTAAATAATTTTTCTCATCATCCCTTATTGTGGTGTATAACCCCCGACTCTTTATTTTGTTCTATGGCCTACTCTATTTGTTTCTTTCACTTTCTTTATTCTTTGATATCTTTTTAATTTGAGTCATCCTCAATTCTGGAGTAGAATTATGAATCTTTCTCTTCTCATTCACTTTCACTTCCTGATGATCTCACTCCACTCTAAGTTGTGAGACCTATTTATATGGCCAGAAATCCCTAAATCATACCAACATTATAACTCGTTCTCCTATTTTTAAATAACTTGTCTCATCATCCCTTATTGTGGTGTATAACCTCGACTCTTTATTACTTTCTATGGCTTACTCTCATCACCTCCTTTGCTTTCTCTATTCGTTGATATCTCTTTAATTGGAGGTATCCCTAATTTTGGAGTATAATTATTAATCTTTCTCTTCTCATTCACTTTCTCTTCATGATGATCTCCCTCCACTCTAAGTTGTGAGACTAATTTTATATGCCTAGAAATCCCTAAATGTTACCAACATTGTAACTTGTTCTTCTTTTTGTAAATAATTTTTCTCATCATCCCTTATTGTGGTGTATAACGCTGACTCTTTATTTCTTTCTATGGCTTACTCTCATCGCCTCGGTTCACTTTCACTATTCGTTGATATCTCCATTAATGAAGTTATATCTAATTTTAGAGTAAAATTATTAATCTATATCTTCTCATTCACTATCTCTTCATGATGATCTCCCTCCACTCTAAGTTGTGAGACCTTTTCTAAAAGCCTAGAAATCCATAACGATACCAAGATTGTAACCTGTTCACCTATTTTTATAGAACTTGTCTCATCATTCACCTTATTGTGGTGATATACCCCCGACACTTTATTTCTCTATGCTAACTCTCATCGTCCCTTCACTTTCCATATCCGTTTTATATCTCTTAAATTGAAGTTATCTTTCTAATTTTAGAGTAAAATTATTAATCTATCTCTTCTCATTCACTTTATCTTCATGATGATCTCCCTCCACTCTAAGTTGTGAGACCTATTTTATATGCCTAGAAAGCCCTAACGATACCAACATTGTAACTTGTTCTCATGTTCTTAAATAACTTGTCTCATCATCCACTTATAGTGAGTTATAACACCGACTCTTGTTTTGTTCTATGGCCTACTCACATCATCATCTTTACTTACTCATTCTTATATCGTCTTTAATTGGAGTCATCCCACATTATGGGAGTAAAATTAATAAACTTTCTATTCCATTTAAATTTCAATTTCATGACGATCTCACTCCACTCAAAGTTGTTAAGACCTATTTTCATGGCAAAAGCCCAAAACGATACCAACATTGTAACTTGTTCACCTGTTTTTAAATAACTTGTCTCATCATCCCTTATTATGGTTTATAACACTGACTCTTTATTTCATTCTATGGCTAACTCTCGTCATCTCCTTCACTTCCTCTATTCGTTGATATCGTTTTAATTGGAGTCATCCTCAATTCTAGAGTAAAATTATGAATCGTTCTCTTCTCATTCAATTTCACTTCATGATGATCTCACTCCACTCTAAGTTGTGAGACCTATTTTATATGGCTAGAAAGCCCTAAACGATACCAACATTGTAACTTGTTCTCCTATTTTTAAATAACTTGTCTCATCATCTCTTATTGTGGTGTATAAGACCGACTCTTTATTTCGTTCAATGGCTAACTCTCATCTTCTCTTTCACTTCCTCTATTCGTTGATATCTCTTTAATTGGAGTCATCCTCAATTCTGGAGTTAAATTATGAATCTTTCTATTCTCATTCACTTTCACTTCATGATGATCTCTCTCCACTCTAAGTTGTGAGACCTATTTTATATGGCTAGAAAACCCTAAACGATACCAACATTGTAACTTGTTCTCCTATTTTTAAATAACTTGTCTCATCATCCTTATTTGTGGTTATAACCCCGACCCTTTTATTTTCTTTCTATGGCTTACTCTCATCGTCTCCTTCACTTTCTCTATTCGTTGATATCTCTTTAATTAGAGTTATCTCTAATTTTAGAGTAAAATTATTAATCTATCTCTTCTCATTCACTTTATCTTCATGATGATCTCCCTCCACTCTAAGTTGTGAGACCTATTTTATATGCCTAGAAAGCCCTAACGATACCAACATTGTAACTTGTTCTCCTATTTTTAAAGAACTTGTCTCATCATCCCTTATTGTGGTGTATAACACCGACTCTTTATTTTGTTCTATGGCCTACTCTCATCTTCTTCTTTACTTTCTCTATTCGTTGATATCTCTTTAATTGGAGTCATCCTCAATTCTGGAGTAAAATTATGAATCTTTCTCTTCTCATTCACTTTCACTTCATGATGATCTCACTCCACTCTAAGTTGTGAGACCTATTTTATATGGCTAGAAAGCCCTAAACGATACCAACATTGTAACTTGTTCTCCTATTTTTAAATAACTTGTCTCATCATCCCTTATTGTGGTGTATAACACTGACTCTTTATTTCGTTCTATGGCTAACTCTCATCTTCTCCTTCACTTCCTCTATTCGTTGATATCTCTTTAATTGGAGTCATCCTCAATTCTGGAGTAAAATTATGAATCTTTCTCTTCTCATTCACTTTCACTTCATGATGATCTCACTCCACTCTAAGTTGTGAGACCTATTTTATATGGCTAGAAAGCCCTAAATGATACCAACATTGTAACTTGTTCTCCTGTTTTTAAATAACTTGTCTCATCATCCCTTATTGTGGTGTATAACCCCGACTCTTTATTTCTTTCTATGGCTTACTCTCATCGTCTCCTTCACTTTCTCTATTCGTTGATATCTCTTTAATTGGATTTATCTCTAATTTTAGAGTAAAATTATTAATCTATATCTTCTCATTCACTTTCTCTTCATGATGATCTCCCTCCACTCTAAGTTGTGAGACCTATTTTAGATGCCTAGAAAGCCCTAACGATACCAACATTGTAACTTGTTCTCCTATTTTTAAAGAACTTGTCTCATCATCCCTTATTGTGGTGTATAACCCTGACTCTTTATTTCTTTCTATGGCTTACTCTCATCGTCTCCTTCACTTTCCCTATTCGTTGATATCTCTTTAATTGGAGTTATCTCTAATTTTAGAGTAAAATTATTAATCTATCTCTTCTCATTCACTTTATCTTCATGATGATCTCCCTCCACTCTAAGTTGTGAGACCTATTTTATATGCCTAGAAAGCCCTAACGATACCAACATTGTAACTTGTTCTCCTGTTTTTAAATAATTTTTCTCATCATCCCTTATTGTGGTGTATAACACCGACTCTTTATTTTGTTCTATGGCCTACTCTCATCTTCTTCTTTACTTTCTCTATTCGTTGATATCTCTTTAATTGGAGTCATCCTCAATTCTAGAGTAAAATTATGAATCTTTCTCTTCTCATTCACTTTCACTTCATGATGATCTCACTCCACTCTAAGTTGTGAGACCTATTTTATATGGCTAGAAAGCCCTAAATGATACCAACATTGTAACTTGTTCTCCTATTTTTAAATAACTTGTCTCATCATCCCTTATTGTGGTGTATAACACTGACTCTTTATTTCGTTCTATGGCTAACTCTCATCTTCTCCTTCACTTCCTCAATTCGTTGATATCTCTTTAATTGGAGTCATCCTCAATTCTGGAGTAAAATTATGAATCTTTCTCTTCTCATTCACTTTCACTTCGTGATGATCTCACCCCACTCTAAGTTATGAGACCTATTTATAGGGCTAGAAAGCCCTAAATGATACCAACATTGTAACTTGTTCTCCTGTTTATAAATAATTTTTCTCATCATCCCTTATTGTGGTGTATAACGCTGACTCTTTATTTCTTTCTATGGTTACTCTCATCGTCTCCTTTACTTTCTCTATTCGTTGATATCTCTTTAATTGGAGTTATCTCTAATTTTAGAGTAAAATTATTAATCTATATCTTCTCATTCACTTTCTCTTCATGATGATCTCCCTCCACTCTAAGTTGTGAGACCTATTTTAGATGCCTAGAAAGCCCTAACGATACCAAGATTGTAACTTGTCGTCCTATTTTTAAAGAACTTGTCTCATCATCCCTTATTGTGGTGTATAACCCCGACTCTTTATTTCTTCTATGGCTTACGCTCATCGACTCCTTCACTTTCCCAATTCGTTGATATCTCTTTAATTGGAGTTATCTCTAATTTTAGAGTAAAATTATTAATTTATCTCTTCTCATTCACTTTATCTTCATGATGATCTCCCTCCACTCTAAGTTGTGAGACCTATATATTATATGCCCTAGAAAGCCCTAACTAACCAACATTGAGACTTGTTCAAATGTTCTTAATAACTTGCTCACCATCCCTTATTGTGGTGTAATAACAACCGACCTCTTTGTTTTGTTCTAGCCTACTCTTATCTTCTTCTTTTACATCTCTATCGATGAAATCCCATTAATTGTGAAAGTCAATCCTTAATTTAAGAGTAAAAATTAAAGAATCTTTCTATTCTCATTCAATTCACTACAGATGATGTCGAACCCACTCTAAGTTGTGAGACCTATTTTATATGGCTAGAAAGCCCAAAACGATACCAACATTGTAACTGGTTTTCCTGTTTTTAAATAACTTGTCTCATCATCCCTTATTGTGGTTTATAACACTGACTCTTTATTTAATTCTATGGCTAACTCTCATCTTCTCCTTCACTTCCTCTATTCGTTGATATCTCTTTAATTGGAGTCATCCTCAATTCTCAAGTAAAATTATGAATTGTTCTCTTCTCATTCACTTTCACTTCATGATGATCTCACTCCACTCTAAGTTGTGAGACCTATTTTATATGGCTAGAAAGCCCTAAACGATACCAACATTGTAACTTGTTCTCCTGTTTTTAAATAACTTGTCTCATCATCCCTTATTGTGGTGTATAACACTGACTCTTTATTTCTTTTTATGGCTTACTCTCATCGTCTCTTTCACTTTCTCTATTCGTTGATATCTCTTTAATTGGAGTTATCTCTAATTTTAGAGTAAAATTATTAATCTATATCTTCTCATTCACTTTCTCTTCATGATGATCTCCCTCCACTCTAAGTTGTGAGACCTATTTTATATGGCTAGAAAGCCCTAAACGATACCAACATTGTAACTTGTTCTCCTATTCTTAAATAACTTGTCTCATCATCCCTTATTGTGTTTAAAATGCGACACCTTTATTCTTTATATGGCTTACTCTCATCGTCCCTTACACATACCCTAATCGTTGATATCTCTTTAGTTAGAGTTATCCTAATTTTAGAGTAAAATTATTAATCTATATCTTCTCATTCACTTTCTCTTCATGATGATCTCCCTCCACTCTAAGTTGTGAGACCTATTTTATATGCCTAGAAAGCCCTAACGATACCAACATTGTAACTTGTTCTCCTATTTTTAAAGAACTTGTCTCATCATCCCTTATTGTGGTGTATAACCCCGACTCTTTATTTCTTTCTATGGCTTACTCTCATCGTCTCCTTCACTTTCTCTATTCGTTGATATCTCTTTAATTGGAGTTATCTCTAATTTTAGAGTAAAATTATTAATCTATCTCTTCTCATTCACTTTCTCTTCATGATGATCTCCCTCCACTCTAAGTTGTGAGACCTATTTTATATGGCTAGAAAGCCCTAAACGATACCAACATTGTAACTTGTTCTCCTGTTCTTAAATAACTTGTCTCATCATCCCTTATTGTGGTGTATAACACCGACTCTTTATTTTGTTCTATGGCCTACTCTCATCTTCTTCTTTACTTTCTCTATTCATTGATATCTCTTTAATTGGAGTCATCCTCAATTCTGGAGTAAAATTATAAATCTTTCTATTCTCATTCAATTTCACTTCATGATGATCTCACTCCACTCTAAGTTGTGAGACCTATTTTATATGGCTAAAAAGCCCTAAACGTTACCAACATTGTAACTTGTTCTTCTGTTTTTAAATAATTTTTCTCATCATCCCTTATTGTGGTGTATAACGCTGACTCTTTATTTCTTTCTATGGCTTACTCTCATCGTCTCCTTCACTTTCTCTATTCGTTGATATCTCTTTAATTGGAGTTATCTCTAATTTTAGAGTAAAATTATTAATCTATATCTTCTCATTCACTTTCTCTTCATGATGATCTCCCTCCACTCTAAGTTGTGAGACCTATTTTAGATGCCTAGAAATCCATAACGATACCAAGATTGTAACCTGTTCACATATTTTTAAAGAACTTGGCTCATCATCCCTTATTGTGGTATATAACCCCGACTCCTTATTTCTTTGATGGCTTACTCTCATCGTCTCCTTCACTTTCCATATTCGTTGATATCTCTTAAATTAAAGTTATCTCTAATTTTAGAGTAAAATTATTAATCTATCTCTTCTCATTCACTTTATCAACATGATAATCTCCCTTCCACTCTTAAGTTGTGAACCTATTTACTATGGCTAAAAGCCTAACGATACCAACATTCTAACTTGTCTCATGTTTCTTAAATAACTTGTCTCATCATCCTTTATTGTGGTGTATAACACCGACTCTTTGTTTTGTTCTATGGCCTACTCTCATCTTCTTCTTTACTTACTTTATTCGTTGATATCTCTTTAATTGGAGTCATCCTCAATTATAGAGTAAATTTATGAATCTTTCTATTCTCATTTAATTTCATTTCATGATGATCTCACTCCACTCTTAGTTGTAAGACCTATTTTATATGGCTAGAAAGCCTAAAACGATACCAACATTGTAACTTGTTCTCCTTTTTTTAAATAACTTGTCTCATCATCCCTTATTATGGTTTATAACACTGACTCTTTATTTCATTCTATGGCTTACTCTCGTCTTCTCCTTCACTTCCTCTATTCGTTGATATCTCTTTAATTGGAGTCATCTTCAATTCTAGAGTAAAATTATAAATCGTTCTCTTCTCATTCACTTTCACTTCATGATGATCTCACTATACTCTAAGTTGTGAGACCTATTGTATATGGCTAGAAAGCCCTAAACGATACCAACATTGTAACTTGTTCTCCTGTTTTTAAATAACTTGTCTCATCATCCCTTATTGTGGTGTATAACCCCGACCCTTTATTTCTTTCTATGGCTTACTCTCATCGTCTCCTTCACTTTCTCTATTCGTTGATATCTCTTTAATTGGAGTTATCTCTAATTTTAGAGTAAAATTATTAATCTATATCTTCTCATTCACTTTCTCTTCATGATGATCTCCCTCCACTCTAAGTTGTGAGACCTATTTTAGATGCCTAGAAAGCCCTAACGATACCAACATTGTAACTTGTTCTCCTATTTTTAAAGAACTTGTCTCATCATCCCTTATTGTGGTGTATAACCCCGACTCTTTATTTCTTTCTATGGCTTACTCTCATCGTCTCCTTCACTTTCCCTATTCGTTGATATCTCTTTAATTGGAGTTATCTCTAATTTTAGAGTAAAATTATTAATCTATCTCTTCTCATTCACTTTATCTTCATGATGATCTCCCTCCACTCTAAGTTGTGAGACCTATTTTATATGGCTAGAAAGCCCTAAACGATACCAACATTGTAACTTGTTCTCCTATTTTTAAATAACTTGTCTCATCATCCCTTATTGTGGTGTATAACACCGACTCTTTATTTTGTTCTATGGCCTACTCTCATCTTCTTCTTTACTTTCTCTATTCGTTGATATCTCTTTAATTGGAGTCATCCTCAATTCTAGAGTAAAATTATGAATCTTTCTCTTCTCATTCACTTTCACTTCATGATGATCTCACTCCACTCTAAGTTGTGAGACCTATTTTATATGGCTAGAAAGCCCTAAACGATACCAACATTGTAACTTGTTCTCCTATTTTTAAATAATTTTTCTCATCATCCCTTATTGTGGTGTATAACCCCGACTCTTTATTTTGTTCTATGGCTTACTCTCATCGTCTCCTTCACTTTCTCTATTCGTTGATATCTCTTTAATTGGAGTCATCCTTAATTCTGGAGTAAAATTATGAATCTTTCTCTTCTCATTCACTTTCACTTCATGATGATCTCACTCCACTCTAAGTTGTGAGACCTATTTTATATGGCTAGAAAGCCCTAAACGATACCAACATTGTAACTTGTTCTCCTATTTTTAAATAACTTGTCTCATCATCCCTTATTGTGGTGTATAACCCTGACTCTTTATTTCTTTCTATGGCTTACTCTCATCGTCTCCTTCACTTTCTCTATTCATTGATATCTCTTTAATTGGAGTTATCCCTAATTTTGGAGTAAAATTATTAATCTTTCTCTTCTCATTCACTTTCTCTTCATGATGATCTCACTCCACTCTAAGTTGTGAGACCTATTTTATATGCCTAGAAAGCACTAAACGTTACCAACATTGTAACTTGTTCTAATGTTTTTAAATAATTTTACCATCATCCCTTATTGTGGTGTATAACCCCGAATCTTTATATCGTTCAATGGCTTACTCTCATCATCTCCCTCACTTTCTCTATTCATTGATATCTATTTAATTGGAGTCATCTTCAATTCTAGAGTAAAATTATGAATCTTTCTATTCTCAGTCACTTTCACTTCATGATGATCTCACTCCACTCTAAGTTGTGAGACCTATTTTATATGGCTAGAAAGTCCTAAACGATACAAACATTGTAACTTGTTCTCCTGTTTTTAAATAACTTGTCTCATTATCCCTTATTGTGGTGTATAACCCCGACTCTTTATTTCTTTCTATGGCTTACTCTCATTGTCTCCTTCAGTTTCTCTATTTGTTGATTTCTCTTTAATTGGAGTCATCCTCAATAATGGAGTAAAATTATGAATATTTCTCTTCTCATTCACTTTCACTTCATGATGATCTCACTACACTTTAAGTTGTGAGACCTATTTTATATGGCTAGAAAGCCCTAAACCATACCAACATTGTAACTTGTTCTCCTATTTTTAAATAACTTGTCTCATCATCCCTTATTGTGGTGTATAACCCCGACTCTTTATTTCTTTCTATGGCTTACTCTCCTCATCTCCTTCACTTTCTCTATTCGTTGATATCTCTTTAATTGGAGTTATCCCTAATTTTGGAGTATAATTATTAATATTTCTCTCCTCATTCACTTTCTCTTCATGATGATCTCCCTCCACTCTAAGTTGTGAGACCAATTTTTATGCCTAGAAAGCCCTAAATGTTACCAACATTGTAACTTGTTCTCCTATTTTTAAATAATTTTTCCCATCATCCCTTATTGTGGTGTATAACCCTAACTCTTTATTTCGTTCTATGGCGTACTCTCATTGTCTCCTTCACTTTCTCTATTCGTTTATATCTCTTTAATTGGAGTCATCCTTAATTCTGGAGTAAAATTATGAATCTTTCTCTTCTCATTCACTTTCACTTCATGATGATCTCACTCCATTCTAAGTTGTGAGACCTATTTTATATGGCTAGAAACCCCTAAACGATACCAACATTGTATTGTTCTCCTATTTTTAAATAACCTGTCTCATCATCCCTTATTGTGGTGTATAACCCCGACTCTTTATTTCTTTTTATGGCTTACTCTCATTGTCTCCTTCACTTTCTATATTCGTTGATATCTCTTTAATTATAGTTATCCCTAACTTTGGAGTGAAAATTTTAATCTTTCTCTTCTCATTCACTTTTTCTTCATGATGATCTCCCTCCACTCTAAGTTGTGAGACTAATTTTATATGCCTAGAAATCCCTAAACGTTACCAACATTGTAACTTGTTCTCCTGCTTTTAAATAATTTTTCTCATCATCCCTTATTGTGGTGTATAACCCCCGACTCTTTATTTTGTTCTATGGCCTACTCTAATTGTCTCTTTCACTTTCTTTATTCGTTGATATCTTTTTAATTTGAGTCATCCTCAATTCTAGAGTAGAATTATGAATCATTCTCTTCTCATTCACTTTCACTTCCTGATGATCTCACTCCACTCTAAGTTGTGAGACCTATTTATATGGCCAGAA